>BFEA01000480.1:1173847-1184928 GCA_003427395.1 Chara braunii
AACAGGCATTGTGCTGAGAACCTTTTCCGGACGGAGATGAGACCTGATTAGACTTAATAAACGACCCTTGGATCCTCCTGTTTGGCAAACTTCATATTTTGTTTTTCTCAAACAAAGCACCAGCTGATGCTGCTAGGAGTGGTGCACCTTCCCTAGCAAATCAGCTAGTGACTCCTATATATTGGTGGGGAGTAGCACCTACTGGAAACCGGGTCCAGCGTCTTTGATAATCACAAGAAAAGTTATCAAGATCTTGAGGTATGTACAACCTCTTCAGACTTATATAATCTGTCAGATAAGACCTTAAAGCTAGCTGTAATACCCCTGCACCGAGGAACAATACTAATCCCTTCAGGCTGAACTCTCATTTCCCCCCCATACCATACCATTGCATATCAACAAAAGCAAGCTCAGAGAGGGGGAAAGGATCAGAAAAAAATTCGGGAGGCCTCAATGAAGCTCCTAGCTGGATGCTGAACCAGTCTTGGAAGGTAATGTGATAATCTCTCTTGAAGGAGACCTCATCTCCTTCTCCACCTGGCCAAACCACATCCTCCAGTCTCTCCCCTGAGTCATCCCCCAGCCAGTCCATGGAGAATTAATGAATCATTGGTTTGATGTCTTTTTTTTTGGCAAAAAGTCTGCAACAGTCCAACAGGATGGACCTCATGTAGATCTGTTTATGGAGTAGTTTGTATCCCTTTCGAGCTGTGTATTCCCAGCGTGGGGTTTTCCTCTTAGGGTCCATTTTGCTATGCCAGTCGCCCTTGTTAAGAAGGAGTTCCTGGATGGCTTTGATCCGTTTGCACACGCATGACTGTCCCCCTGATTCAGAGGGGGTGCTTAATTTGGGTAATTGTCTGCCTAACTGATTTGCTCTTGACCCTGGTCCGTGTTGTAGCCTAGTTCTCCACACCATAAGGAGTGCAGATGATGTTGTCGCCCACTGTTTTCTCTTTTTCTTTTCACGGGGAGGGGGTTTTTACTCCGTCATGAGACCCCCTCCACCCACCTTCCTTTCAATTCTCCTCTGCACAACCCCCCTCCCCCAGTCCTAGCATTCAGGACAGTCACGCTTCTATCATCTTGGAGGGGAGACCTGACCAGACAGCAGTTGCAAGCACCAGCCCTTAGCAGGAAGCCCACTCAGCCCTGGCTCAAGCATGTTCGAACGAGCCCTGTCATACAGGTACTTTCAGCTCTAGGGGTAAGCATTTTCTTTACAGGCCCCATGGGTCAACCCTAAGTTCCCCCCGAAAGCTTACCTGGGCACCTCTGTGTATGGCACTAGACGCACACACCCTAGATATAACAGGCATTGTCTAATGTCCTCCCCCTGGCCAAGGTCTAACTTATTACTGTATTACATCCTCTGAGCAACCCAGGTATACCCACATAGCAAAGCACTACGGTTATTCAGATCGTTATTGGTTGTTATGGCCATTATTGATTGTATATCACCTGGAGGTACCGCTGCCTCTGTCATCAGTAGGTACATGGTGACCATCCGCCCCCATCCTCAGTCATCAACGACAACCCCTCAAGTCGCTGTGGTTGTTTTTATCGTCACCCAGAGTTGCTGCAGTCTTGGTCATTAGTAGGTACAGGGCCACCACTTTCCACTACGGTCCATGCCTGCAACCAGCCCCAGCCCTACGGCCCTGAGGTGACCGACTGCGTGATCAACCACTCCACTGAACCAACACCGCCCATGAGTTCCCTTTCTCTCAGTCCATCTTGAGATCAACCTTGCCTGACCCCAGCCCCTGAAGGCCAGAATACTCCGTGCTCAGCAACGGATCCCACCACTGAACCCCTGGCCTGCCCGCCTCCGCCCCAGCTATTTCTGTACTATGTGACGTTGCACAATATTATGTGCCAGGGTTAATCAGAATCGAACCGTAGACCTCGCCCTTGCAACCAGATGTAAGACCTGCTGAGCTACTGTGTCTGCTGATCTGTCTCTGTGCTGTGCTAGGCTGGGGGGCAAGTACATTGGGTGCCAACCGAGCACCACCTGAGCGTGCACAGCGGAGGTTCAGGACTGATCGAACAAGCCTGCAACGACGCAACCCCTAAAGCTCTAACCCACTGAGCTACCACGCTTCACCTTCGTTTTTTTTTTCAGTAGAGTCACAAAAACGAGTTAAAATTGCAGTATGGGGCAAGATACAGTTTGCAATTGCACTTCAGGCACCCTACCTGGCCAGAAAGCGGGGTTGTATACATTGCCCAAACTGCAATTCGAAACTGTATCTTGGCCCATAGTGCAATTATAACTCATTTTTGTGACTCCCACGTAGTTTCCCCTCTTCTTTTTTTTAAGCCCTCCCACTCCACGAATTATGGTCCCATTATTTCTTATGGTGCTTCAGTTGGACCCCTTTTACCATTTTGCCCTGTCTCAGAATCTAAGACCAATGGAACAAGGGAGTTGCACAGGAGCCAGTTTTCTTCCGAATTCCTGATGTTTTTTTTTTTCTTTTTTTAACAAAATGCTCCAATCTATTGGTGGGGAGCCTCACCTGCTGGAAAACGGGTCCAGCGCCCCTTTTGCACAGGAAAGCCAGGAATGAGTAAAGAAAACAATACGGTCTGATGTGCCTGGTGATTCTCCTGAACTTTAAAGAAGGTCATCAATCTTTTTTTGTCATGCTCGTTCTCTTTTTTTTTTTTTTTTTTAGAACAACCAACGGTGTCTCTGTTTTTCTTTTTTTAAACAACCAAGGGCGTCTCTTTTTTTGGGGGGGGATACAACTGGGATAACTGAACTAATGCGAGTAGCTGTGAGCTGTTGCCTGCCAGCATTGACTGCCTTACCTTGTTCCACTGAATACAACGTACAGTCATTATAGCTGTATTTAGAGTGAAAGATACCCCAAAGTCAGCTATAATGACCATACGTTGTATTCGGGGGAAGACTGTAGTGGTTATGAGACATGAAGTGAAACACATCATCAAGTGATTCGTTACCGATACAAGACACGCTCATGCATATGACACCATGAACATTCACCACGCAACATCCATCCCGCAATGATAGTAGCAAAAAAAACAATTTCAAACAATTTCTAATTTCCAGAAAGAAGCGGATCTCCGACCGGTTTCGATCACCTCCTGGTGATCGTCATCAGGGGATTTCTTCCACCAACGTTCCCCACATCACTTCCTCCTCCAACCCTCCTCCGTGCCACTAGCGACACTACGGAATGTCGCCTGCCTCATCGGTCCTGGAAAATGACTTTCCTATGCTCATCATTGCTTATATCTGAAAATGATACCGCTTCGACGAACAAAAAAAATAAGTGTTGTCGGGTGCGGCGGTCCCACACCCAGATGCAAAGTATTTTCAGTGTCAGACGTCACGGTCGCATCAAGAGTTTCAGCCAAAGGCCAACTCCGACCGTGTGCGCCAACTATACCTCTCGCTGCTCCTTGCGATAGGACAGAGGCCCCGGGAGGTACAACTCACCTCTACCTGAGGGGTTGTCACCACTCTTAGGTAGGTGTATCCCTGTAGAGCTACTGACTCACGTGCGAAGGTTTTTACTTGCAATCGCAAAGGTAAGTTAGCCGAGGGCGTTTGCTCGATCGTCGTAGCATAGGTATACGCGTGGTTGAATGCCTAAGACTGACCCGTTTACGTGTTGGGCATCGGGGCACTGATCTCCTGGACCGACTTGTCATTCATGTCAACTCAATTGACGATCTTTCGCTCATACTAAATTATAATGTATCCGCACTTAACCCATAAATTATATATGCTATGTAATTCTTTTTCAAATCGATACAAACATAGTGAATACATTTCACAAGTTTGAACTTAACAGCAAGGAGATATCTTTTACATTTTTACACAAAGCAAAGACAACATTATAATAAACCGAGCTTTAAGTTTGGAAGAGAGAATAAAGAATAGGCTTTTGGCCTTTCAATCATATATCAAAGAAGGAAAGTAGGCTCATGGTCTTTTAATATGCATAAAAAATGGAAGGTGGGTTCGTGGTCATTTCAAAGAAAATGACATGAATGAAGCTCTCGGGCTGACCAATTATCCTAATCTATTTAGCATCAAGAAGCAGTAGAGTCAGAAAATCCGAACAAAATGTACAAAGGTTAGGTGTCGACGAAATGTCTGAGTCGAGGCTCAGGTAAGCATGAATTCAGCAATACGAGTTGCGTGAATAGTGGTTGGTCGTCTTACTGACCTGCAGACAAAACCAAATGCATTACACAATTCTTATAGAGTCAACCATTTATGTTCTTTCACACACATTACACTTACACTTTCAGACCTCTCTGCTAGACATCCTCTTTTCGACTTAGTCATTTGGTCATATCCGACTTTAACCATTTCAATGACCTTTTTGACAAAGCACAAACTCTTTAGACAATGACCCGAAAATATCAGAAATGTTTTTTAGTGCAGAGGTCGATGCAAAGTGTGAGTATCGAGGGTGAGTGAGGTTTAAGTTGGCGAACCAACCTGTTACCATAAGGCAACAACATGTAGTCTTGTTTAGACTCGTAATGAGTCTTCTTGGTTAAAATGACCTGCAAAGGCTGCAATCACGCATATATCAACATAGTCTCAACACCCTTTTGTAATTGTTATAACCCTATTCGAAGTTCAATATAGTGAACTTCATTTTAATCGATAATAAATATTAATAATATCATACTGATATAACTCCGTCTAGGTAGCCTCACTAACTCCTTGTCAGACCAATCTAGAGACAGTCGTCTGAAGGAAGAAAAGTATAGAGCTAACATCGCCAATACTTTCTCCTCCATCATATGATCTCCTATCTTAGACATACATAGGCAAAACATCATCAATCTCATCCGAAATAAAGTCATAAGATTGACATCAATCAAGAGGTAAAGGTAGCAAGACAGGTCACACGAGACCAAATTCCTTTTACCTCCACCTTAGTAGAATCAGATAGAAAACCTTATCAATAAGTTAGTCTTTTGCGGGTCTTTGTAAAGATTGTTGTAGTAGGGAAGATCACACGGGACCCTCACCCTTGCCTTCTTCTCTTTTCTTCAAAGGCAAGAAAGGGACAAGGCAGACTGCACGGGTCTTGCTTCTCTTATCACTTTGCGACACCACTTGGTATTAGGGTAGATCTCACCACAAATGGTTAACAGGTACCCTCACTTTTCACCCCTCCGGTAACCTTCACAACCCTGAAAAGTGCAGTGGGGATAATGTTTTTTTTTTTTTTTTTTTTTTTTTTTKCCCTGTTTTGTTTTYGGTCAAGCTTTGTATGTGTCAAGTTCGGTGTTTGCAGGGTTCCTGGAGATGGTTGTTTTAACTTTTAAGTAGTGGTGAAAATTTGAAAATCGTAAAAATCGACAAATTAAAATGTTAGTGAAATTTTATGAAATTGCACTTTTGGCTTGCTGTTTTATATGTTTTTAATTTTTTTTTTTTTTTTTCATTTTAGAATAAGTTAGTAAGAAGTGCACTCTACAGATTGGTATGAAGTATGGTTAAAATGACCCCTTGGTTTTCTTATAAATAGGGGTGAAAATTGGGGGGTCGATTAACCTTCTGTCGATCTCACGAGATCTACTCCTGATACCATCCTCTTTTGTCAGGATTTATCAGCGATAGGGCAGACCTCACGGACCCTTGCTCCTCCTATCACCATCCCTTTTTGTCAGGATTTGTCAGCGATAGGGCAGGCCTCACGACACCTTGCTCCTCCTATCACCATCCCCCTTTTGCTAGGATTTGTCAGCGATAGGGCAGGTCTCACAGAACCTTGCTCCTCCTATCACCATCCCTGTTTGCCAAGATTTGTCGGCGATAGGGCAGGCCTCACGGAACCTTGCTCCTCCTATCACCATCCTTTGGTGTTGTTTGGTAATTAGGCAGACCTCACGGGGTCTCGCTCCTTCAATTACCACATTTCTTACTTAAAGCAGATTCAGGTAATAAGGCGGGTCTCTCGGGACCTTACTCCTCTTATTACCCCTGTTAGTTTACTTAATTAAAAGAACCCTTGTGTCTTAGGTCAATTGAAGGATTTTAAAGTCATACGAGTAGGCCACACGGGGCTTCATCCCAATAACTCAATAAAACACCTAATGAGGAAGTTCACACATGAACTCTCACCTCGTTACGTATTTCTCAGAAGACCTTCAACTGACTTTTGACTTGAGTCAGTCTAACTTAGAGAAGGTTAGCGTTAGTCAAAGCATTTCGACAAGGACACATACATACATCCTGGGCTATGAAACCGTTTGAGCGCGCTTAAGCGTGTGCTTAAAACCCCTTAGCGCTTATTCAAAAGCGCTCAATCACGTTTCGGATGCGCGAGCACACCAAAACATGARCGCGCGCACCTGGCGGGGGTCCGCATGTGAGGGGAACACGTAGGGGGGTTTGCACCAAAAAAAAAAAGTGGGGGGTTGGTTTTTGGGAGGGTGGGTGGTCGGTGGGGGGGGTCCAAGGGTTGTTTTGGGGTTTGCTGGCTGAGGTGGGGAGGGGTTGGGACCTCGGTGGGGGAGGTGGTGGCTCTCTCTCTCTCTCTGGGTGGGGGAGGTGGTGGTTCTCTCTCTCTCTCTCTGTGTGTATATATATATGTTTATATGCATATGTGTGTATGTATGTATGTGTGTGTGTGTGTGCTCATGTATGTGTGTGTGTGTGGGGGGGGGGGGGTCTATATTTTTTTTTTTCTTGTTTTTATATTTTTTATTTTTTTCAATACAAATGAACTTAAACAAAAATAATAAAAATCATAGGGTCGTAGATCTTCAAAAGATCTATAAGCCTCTATTTTTTATTTCATTTTTTTATTTATTTTTTGCCAGCAAAAAAATCCCTGTGAAAAAAAAAAAAAACCACTCATTTTATATTATTATTTTTAATTTTATTTTTTCTTTTATGTTTTTGATTTTTTAAAATATAGAAAATCTTCAAAAAATACAATAAAAAACATGGGGTTGTAGATCTCAAAAATATCTACAACAGTATAATTTTTTATTTTTTTTTGCTTATTCGTTCCCGTGGAAAAAAATATTCCCGCGCCCGCTCAAACCTCACTCGAGCGCTTTTGAGCGCGGGATTGAGCGGAGCTAAAAAATTTGAGCTCCGACCCCGTGCTCAATCAGCGAACGGTAACACAGATCCTTGGTTAGCCAATCAAAATCCCAAACATACATAACCATGCGCAATCCAATAACTTTTGTAGTGACTGCAACCCTCATCAATGTTAGAATATCTTATCAAGCAGGAGAGAACTTCACGAAGTCCACATTCCCGCTGCCTTATCTACCCATAATAAACACATACATGATGAGACAACTCGTACGAGAGCTTCTCGTTTTCACCATGTGTTTTCATAAATGGTTATCCATACACAATTCATGTCAACCAACCCTTAAACAGTGAGACCAACAGGCAGGAGATATGCATTATATCATGCATTTTTACTAAAAGAAAGATAAACTCATTCCAACCATTGCTTATACATGCATAACATTTTTTTCTAGATTAGGTTTAATCAAGAAGAAAGTCGCAGATTTATATATTCAGGCACAAATGCATGCATAGTAATATGGGGTAGTATGTACAGCCTGATACAAGGGTATATATTGGGCGATGGGGACAACCTCGCTCATCCTAACACTAGTCGGTTTGACTGAGACTTGGTCAGAACTCCTGCATCGACACTTTATTAGCCAAAGTGTAAGCAGACCACGTAGTACAGCATGGTCCACCACATCCACGAACACCATCCACTTTGCTCGGCTGGTTGTGGACAACACCCGCTCACTCGTTTGACAATACAATACTCACTCTCTCAATCGGCTACGCGCAACATTGACTTACTCGATTTGGTTGCGCACAGTGTCCGCTCTCTTGATTGGCTGCGCACTGCACCGCTGTCGAGCGCATCGGTCCGGCACCGCATGGGCCAGCGCGGGACCCTCCCGGCCACGTCACGCAGGAGTTGGACTTAATCCTTCGTCGCGAATATACATGGAGCTTCCRCAAGCCGCTCCGACCAAGTGCGCCAGCCATACCGCCCGAGCSCYTACGACAGGATAGGGCCTACGCGAGGCACRACTWACCTCCACCTTACGRGAGTTGTCACCTCCCTTCGGTRGGCGTATCCCTGCCGAGCTACCAGTCCACTGTACGAAAGCTAATCAGTTGCAATCGCARAGGTGGACCAGCCGAGGGCGTTTCTCGTTCGTTGTAGCATAGGGGGTACACCCGGTATTATGCCTCTATCGAACCCGCACGCGAACCGACGCACTGAGGAGGCTGAGATCCCAAGCACGGCTCGTCGTCGGTCGACTAGGACGTATCCCACTCACCACGCATACACCRCTCTACGAACACAAAAATAAAACACACACACACACCAAACAACGCGACAACACTCCTAGTCCCTTCAGTAGTCGTCCCATAACTTTCCGATTGGGTAGGCATCGCGCTCGAGACTTAGTATAAAACCGCGCGGACGCAGGGCTAACTCATATCGATTCGCAATGCAAGCGTACGCAAGCGATCACAATGATGGCGTACTATGTAGTACCCATACTCATGCGGTCCTCGTTAATCTCGAGGGTCGCGTTCAACACTCAAGCGTCGGCTGACACGCGCTTTGAGGGTTAATCTCTCGACGTTGGACAACCGCCAAGCGCGGTTGAGAACCACACCCTCTTCTGCACTCTGCGGAGAGTGGGTGGTACACAGGTTCATACCTGTGGTGGCAGTTGTCTATTATCGCCCTGGTGACCAGCTCCCCTTTCTAGGGTCTGGTGATAAGTCAAGGGGTTTCACTTTGACGGGTGTCACGGACTACAACGTTCAACTATAAAATTCTAAAAAGCAAAGGATAAAAGAGGGTCTTCCTTTTCTCTCAACCCATAATTCTGGTTAACCCTTACGCACGATCACAGTAAGTCGCGCGCATACCCAAGGCACATATAAATATACACATAAGGTTTATTTATATAGGACGATCACTTCTCACAATCACAGTGGGACTCCTCTCACCCATATATGTATGTAATTGCAGGCACACTCCGTCGGACGGCTCCAGCCCTACGCCGCCCTTTACTTCCTTTACAAGGGTCCGCAACGAGGTTCCCATTTGTTGGTTTTTATCTGGCAGGGGCTCACCAGCCATGGGAAAATGTCGCGATAGGTTGACGGAACGAGTGGCCGGGCTACGACTTTCAGTTCGAGTAGGGCTCGAGCGTTAAACAGCGGTATCTTTGTGGAAAGAGCCTAAGACGTAAGCTACCGACGAACGCAAAGAGGCTACCACAGCGGAAAACTGCCGAGGGATCGAACAAGGAGGCGCGGCCGCGAAAGGTCAGAATGATACTAAAGGCCAGCGGAATAGTCGAGGGAACGGAGGCGTCGGACGTTTATCGTGAGGCTACGGACGTCTTAAGCAGCGGCAGTGTCCGAAGTTGCCTCGAGTAACCGAATTCTCAAGAACACCCTGCGTGAACAAGCGGTGGGATCGGGCCTACGCGGGGGCCTCGACACTAAGAGGAGAAGGGTGCGGGCCTAGGGCTCGGAAATGGGTCTCCCGGCCTAGAGTTTTCGGTGGGCCTGCGTGACTTTCACAAGGGGGGCTGGTACCACTTATGAGTGGGGACCACCAAGGCCGAGATAGGCCCAGGGCAAGTTTGGAAATAGATCCGGTACCGGGGCGCTGCAAAAGGCCCGATTCCCGACAAAAAGACTCTCCTCGACAAAGACCTTTTCAGGGCCCAAACAGGCTCCGGCATAGGCCCGGTACCACGGCGCTGCAAAGTTCCCGACTCGGATCGGCCGACGGCGGGTGAGAGCTGGCTGCTGGGAGCTGGTACCGTGGGACCAGCAAACTTTATAAGCCCAAGAGGGCTCATTCTCGGGGGACTCTCACTTGCGCACGGGCTGGCACACGAAGTGTGCTGGCTCAGAAATGCCCGAGAGGGCACCAGCGGAGGGGGCTAGCAGAGGAAGGCACGGGTGTCGCAGAGGTACRTGCCTGTGAACAGGTACATGGTGCATGGAGGGGCAMRGACAAGTACGAGGGAGCRGGGTACTCAGGGGATACACGCACAAATACGAAAGCTTCGATCAAGCGCACGCGGATCGAGGTTGTGAGGGATACGAGGGACTTACCTGGTRCTTGATACCACGGTCACGGGCAAGATCTGTTCRTACTTCAGGAGGCTGCWRACGTCACGTGCGACCTAGTAGACATGCTAGATAGGATCTGCTAACTGTAGTCTAGGCGCCGAGCGCTGAGTAGGGGAACGACATTCGTTCGTTGGTGATGAAGACAAGACTATCCCCACATTGTCAGTTGTGAGCCTTGTTGTGCTCTTATTCGGAGTGTATCGAGTCGCAGTTCGACCCTGGGTTCAAGGTCACGACTATCGGCTTTCATATGCATGCGCGCGAGCTCGCACACGCAAAGCAACGCGTGGGCACCGAAAGGAGCTGCGCGTGGGAAGAAAGGATCTACTACGTGAGTGACGGAGAAGCTGCACGCGAGATGGGGGTGCGAAGATCCGCGCACGAGCATGCGCGAGAGGCAGAGAAGTGCAGATTTGCGCACGAGCGCGCACGCGATGTAGAGAGAGAGAGGGGAGTGTGAATACTAGGCGTGGGCAGTGGGCACATTGGCAAGGAACGCACACGACTATACGGGACATTTGGGGGAAGAACCTGGCGCAGATGCGTGCCAGGTCCATTCGCTTCTCAAGGATCCTTTTGCGCCCGTGTGTGTGTGTGTGTGTGAGAGAGAGAGAAAGAGAGGGAAGCTGTGCACAGTAGAGGGCCCGCGCGGGAGGAAAGAAGTTGCAAGAGAAAGGTTGTCACTAGGGGATGTACCTGGTCGTGATCGTGCACCAGGTTCATCTCGCTTGAAAGGAGAGAAGGAGCGCGTAGCCGCGCAAGATGGGATGGTGCCCGCGCGAACATTTGCGCTCGGGGGGGCTTGAGAGCGAAGCGCACGCTTACGTGAAAGAGAGGGAAAGACGAGAGAGAAAGGGAGAGATCTGCTGCGCGAACGCAAGCAGCTGCATGCGAGCGGGAGAGAGAGAAGAGC
>BFEA01000481.1:14081-25058 GCA_003427395.1 Chara braunii
GGCGAGATACCTTTTCAGGCTGCTTTACTTTTACATGGCCCACGTTGCTTAGTTACAAGGCCTGAGGCCTACATTGGGTGAAAAAGGCCCTTTCATTAGCCTGCCTGACTTGGTCTCTGGGTATAGGGGATAAGCTGTTTTCTGCTAACTCTGATTGAAGCACTTGACTTGTGAAATGAGGCTCGACTAGCTTTCTCCTCTCAGCTATTCGGCTGCCTGGTCAGATTTAAGTTCCGGAGTCGCTAACCTGCCCTCTTAACTGACTGGTTTGCAAGCTGGATGTGACTACCGTGTCTATTTGTCTCTGTGGGTCTCTTCAGACTTCTATTCCCAAAACCCTAAACCCTATTTTTTATCCTTCTCTGCCTCTCCGTCTATTTTCTCAAATTAAGGCTGATCCATGCTATTCCCTATTTGGAGTGTCTCTACTGAGTTGGCCTGATCTGTTTGGTCTAGTCCTTACTCCTCGGGGTGTTGGGTTCCATAGGGTGGTTGGTATTGCCCGTATTTTACCTTTCTTAGTTGCCTGCTCGAAGTCTGTCCTCTAGTTCGGTTAGTCGGGGAGATTAGCTTGAGGTTGGCGCTGGGTTGTTCGTGAGTGGGGGTATGAAGTGGGTCTGACACTAGTTATCTGTATGGGGGTTGTCGTAGGAATCCTTGATCTGAGTGCGTGTTAGCCGAGTATGGTCCGGGGGTGTGTGGGGGCTGTGGTTTAGGTGATCTATGCTTTGACTTCTCCAACCTAGGGGGAGTTCATGTGGGCAACGAAGGAGTCTGGTATGCTGTTGAAGGACTCTGTGTCTGATTGAAATGCTCGGGGAGCGCCTTCCCAGAGTGTAAAGATTAGACTTTGACCCTTGATGTGGGCTATTTTACCCTTTGCTAGGTAATTTTCTTCGAATTTCTGTTGCTGTTCCTTTGCAGTGGGTTCGCTTGCTTCTATTCCTCTTTTTGCTTTGCGCCATATGACCCAATACTTGGTTTCGACCTGCTGTTGTAACAGTGGCCATGCTTCGTTTAAGTGCATTGGTTGCTTACTTAATGTTTCTTGGCACCTTTTTCTCTGAATGACCCAAAGTGTTGCTTTTCTGAGGATTTGGAAGAAGTTATTTTGTTGCTGGGTCCAAGCTTTCGGGGTTGTGAAACCCAGCAGTAGGAGGGTGTGGTTTGTTGTGAAGGGCGTGCATATCACTGAGTTCCAGATCTTGGCTATTTTGTCCCAAATCGGTTTTATCTTGGGACGGAGAAGAAAGCAGTGAAAGAGGTCCTTTGTCTGGCCCTCCTGGCAGTTGGCGCACAGTTCCTTCAATGGGCTCCTGTCCTCCATCCTCCTTCTGACATTCAGCCATTGGTTCAGGGGGATGGCTAAGTACAATATTAGCCATTGAAGGCTCCTGAACTTGGGAGGATGTAGGGTTGTGATTCGGTTCCACGGGATCTGGGTTAGTTTTTCGGGGTCTACTTCTAGATGTTTCCACCATTGTTTGGCTATGATTGGTTCTGGGGCTATTGATCTACGTCTTGGTCTGTATCCTAATCTAGTTGTGTATTGTAGATTGTTGAATTTGAGGTTGATACCTGATGGGCTCTGTTTGAGGTTCCATGCCCACTCAGCCAGATCTATTTCCAAGTCTTCTAGTGGAGTTTGGGGGTGGAAAAGGGTGAGATCCTCATTCTCTATTACTCTGGTTTTCCTAAGTTGATCCTCTCTGACCGTGATGAGTTTTGTCAGGTCCTTGCTGACTTTGCTGATCTCCATACCCGGTTCCTCCAACTTGTGCATGGTGAAGTTGTACCAGTTGTTTCTTCCTTCTATCCTTCCTGCAAAGGCTAGGGCATGTTCTCGGGGGATGAATTGTGGCATCATTGCCCAATCTCCTGTTGACCATTGTCTGTCTTTGCGGAGGACCTGGCTCCATTCTGCCGGTATGGCTTTTAACATTTGTTGGAGATTTTGGGCTAGGTTGTGGCTACCCTTGAGTCTACTGCAGAGTTGTCCGAGGTTCATCCAATCTTTCTTGTCTTCGTCCCAGATGTGTTTGATTTTCCAGATTCCTTTTTCTAGCCAAGTACCCCATTTCGACTCTTTTGCCATGAGGGTGAATGGCGTTTCGATGTCGGCTAGTATCCATGGGTTGCAAAAGAGGGGTTGTCTGAGTATTTCTTCCTTAGTGCATGGGTGTCTAACCCTGGCCGGGAATATTTCTATCCATGGGTTGCAGAAGAGGTATTTCTTCCTTAGTGCGTGGGTGTCTGACCCTGGCCGCGAATATTTACCTCCATGACTGGAGTATTGTTCTCCAGAACTTTAATCTTGGTTCGCTTCGTGTTTGATCCTGGCTTGAAGCTTTTTTTTCATTGTCCATGACTTACTCATTATGCAGAAGGCACCCTCCATATTTTCTGGTGTGTTGTAGCCCGACAGTTGTTGTAGGCCCTCTAGGGCCAGCGGTTGCCACGGGAGTTTAGGACTAGTTATTAGCTTTAGGATCCATTTGGTTTGTAGCGCTTTTATTTGCGTGGTTGGATCCAGTACTCCCAAACCCCCTTGGCTTTTTTTCCTAGTCACATATTGCCATGCTACCTTGGTAATGAAATGTTGTTTGAAGGCGTCCCCTGTAAATAGGTAGGCTGAGGCTTTCCTTTGTATGTCTTTTAATGCCTTCTAGTTCGGGGACCAGAAGGCTGCCACGTACCACATCATTGAAAATACGAACGAGTTCAGCACTAAGGCGACCAAAAAGGGAGGTGTGTATCTTCCCCCAGGTACTCAGTTTGCTGATCATTTTAGCCAGTACACTGGCTGCCATTTCTGTCGTTGCTCCTATCTTTGTCATTTGTATTCCTAGGACCCTGATCGGATCGTTGGGGCCGTTCCATGTCATTCCCTCTGGGGTATCTGAAGGGACTTCCATGTTGTCTGATGTTAGCCACCACCCCATTGTTTTCTTCCAGTGGATACGCATTTCTGAAGCTAGTTGAAATGCGCACATAGCTCTGGTAAGGGTCTGAAAGGATGAGGAGGAGGCTCTTATTAGTACCGTCAGGTCGTCTGCAAATAGGATTGTAGGAGGGATGTGATAGCTATGTGTGTTTTCCTCCGGTTGATCGGTGAGTCTATGAATGGAGGGTTTTTTTCTTAGAAATGATGCTATGGCCTCCATTATGAAGAGGAATTTTCGTGCAGCCAAAGGGTCCCCTTGTCTGACGGAGCGGGACATCTTGTATGTGTTGGATATGTGTCCGTTTACTTGTATGACTCCTAGGGCTTCGTTATATAACACACGCACCCATTTCCTAAAGTTGGGTCCTACTCCCATAGTTTCCATGCATTGATGAAGGAAGTCCCAATTAACTTGGTCGTAGGCTTTTTCGAAGTCGAAGAAGAGGATAGCTACGTTCATTTTTTTATCTTTGATGTATCTTATGGATTCAACTAGAGTCGTTACATTGTCTAGGATAAATCTACCCGGGATGAAGCCTACTTGGTCTATGTGAAAATAATTTTTGGTGATCTTCCTTATCCGATTTGCTAGCAATTTGGGTAAGATTTTGTACACTACTGTTAGAAAGGTGATAGGTCTGTTGTTCGTGATGTCGATGGGGTCTCCCTTCTTGTAGAGTAGCGTGACTATACTGGTACTTAAAAAAGGTCCTAACCCTTCCTTATCCCATGTCGTCTTGATAAAGTTACTGAATTATTCCCCTAGAAGGGGCCAGTATGCCTGCCAAAACTCCTTGGAGAGTCCATCTATACCTGGTGTTTTCCCTGTTTTCATGGTATCCAATGCTTTTTTTAGCTCTTCGCTAGTGATGGGTTGGTCGAGTTTTTCGGCCATGCTAGGGGAGATTGTCTTATCCAGGTGCTTACAAAATTTTTCCCTAGCTTGTAGGACTGACCTAGGAGTGGGACTTTCGGTCTTAGACGAGTAGAGTGTTTTGTACAAGGATTCTGCTATAGAGAGCATTTTGGTTGGGTTTGACAACAAACCTTCCTCATCTTTAACCGTTGTATGGCTGAGTTTCTTCCTCTATCTGAAAAAAGAACTTGAACATTTTTTCACCTTCTTCCCATTCTTTAATTCTTGCTCTTATTCTAAGTCCATTCGCTCTCCAGGCATTCCAGTTTGGCAGTTCTGATCGGGCTCTTGCTGATAGTTCCTCATAAGAATTGACTCCCGGGTTGGTCATGATGTTTGTTTGCGCGAGGCTTACTGCTGCTTCTAGTTCTCTTATACATTGATTTATTTTGGTTGTTACTAGCCTGGTAGTTTCCTAGAGACTGTTGATGCGGTTATGGACAAGCTGTTCACTAAGGATGGGAAATCTAATGCTTCCTTCTCTGAATATATGCATGCCTGTACTATTCCCTCTTTCATTTTTGTACTGTTTAGTATAGTGTTATTAATCTTGAAGAAGCCTTGACCTCTTTGTATACCTGGGTTGAAGAGAAAGTCTATAAATATTGGGTTGTGATCTAAGCCACTATGGTAGGGTAGTTTCCCTATTCCTATGTTGAGGACCGTTCCTCTATGGGAGTCGGATACTAGGAAATAGTCTATAGCAAAGCTTGAGATGTGTTGGGTTCTGTTTCTTTTTCTGTATGTTATTCTTTGTGCCTCCGAGTGAAGTGTTCTGAGGGTTTCTATTAGGTTCCTTTCTATCATTAAGGCGTGCATTACCTGGGCTTCCACTTGGAGTGAGGAGTCACGGTCTCTTGGTGAGCATGAGAGTTTGTCCCTTTCAGGATCTAGAGTAGTGTTCCAATCGCCTACGTGATGTTGATCCTCACACATAGTTGTTATGTTTTGAATGAACTCCCGTCTGTGAGGGAGGTCGTTAGGGGCGTAGGCATTTATTAATTGGAATGATTCTTCCCTATAGTTGAAATGGACTTCTATCCATCTTCCGTTTACTTGGTCTAGTATGCTCCCTGCCATCTCGATTAGGTTGTCAGCTCTTGATTTTTGGTGCCATAGGATTGTTGTTCCTGCTGACCCTGTTCTCAGAGAGGGGGCCCAGAGACCTAAACGTACATGCTTTAGTCTGGCTGTAATTCTGTTGATTATGGTTGTGTTTTGGGAGTCTGACAAATGCGTTTCTTGAAGGCAGATTATGTCAGGTGGGTTTCTTGTGAAACAGTTCATGTAGCTAATCATATTGTCCCATTTTTCTGTGTTGGTTACTATTGTTGCTAGTCCGTTAACATTCCATTGACAACACTGACAATTCAGCCTCTTTATGTTTGACAAAATAATGCTTGAACTGACGCCCCCCTTGGTCGCCCCCGAACTGGGGTTGTGTCGTCATGGGATGTTAAATGGACGAAGATGCTTGGGCGGTTTAGTTGAAAGGGGACTTGTTGTAAAGAGCTGGCAGACCTTGATCTGACGGGCCTTTGCATCCAGAATCTCGTGCAGATGGTCTTCCTTACCATCAAAGATTGTATGGCCTTCGACTATTGATGCTGAGACTGCAACTCTTTCTGCAGGAATTTCTCCTCCCATGAGGCTATAGAGAATTGCATACAACACCTTCCATGGTTTCCAGACAATGTGGTCCATGAGTTGGGCTTCCATTGAGTAGCGGACCATGTAGGGCCTCAAATCACTGACCACGATGTCCCCTGCCTCATTTAGCCACTCCTCCCTCCAGTCTTCCTTTGATCCCAGGATGTGAGATGCTACTGGTGCATCTTTGGAAATGTTGGCAGCTAGAACCTTGTTGGATGGACTGGCCAAAGCTATGAGAGACCATGATTTGACCACCGCGACCTCCCAGTCTGCATGTTCCTCGTTCCAACGGTAGGGTAGTACTACTCTTTTTCTGCATCCCCCCTTGGCTTCCAACCTGGCTGCTGTGAGGATTTCTGCGTTTTGTCCCAACTCTAGCCCTTGCAGATTGACAGTGTCATCAGCTGTTTGTTTGTTGTGATCTTTGAGGACTGTGATCTGTGCGTGTAAGATTTCCTTCTGTCTGTCTAGATCTTCTCTCGTGGACATGCGGATCTCTTCACCCCCAGTCTCTTCTCTCCCTTTCGCTCTCTTTGCTTTCTTGCTCGGGTGGATGTTGTCCGGTTTTGTGTACATCTTTGGCTATTCGAATGGGTTCTGTGCGGTTGCCATTTGCCCCTCTTCTTGGTCCAGTCTGTGTCTATAACGTTCTGCAAAGAAGTCGGACAATGCCTGTTCCTTTTCCAATATTTCGTACTGGTTTTGGGTTGGGATTTGGCTGATGGGGTCGTCTTGATTAAAGGAGAAGTTTTGCAGATTAAGGAGGTGTCTTTTGTGAGCCACTCATATTTCAAATTCGACTTCCCTCTCTTTCGAGTCTCTTGACATAGTCGTTAAGCCATTGGAGTGTGTTTTCTTTTCCTCCCTCTTCGTGCTCATCTGGTTGTTCATCTTGCGGGGCTGTATCTTCCCCTTTGGAGTCTTGGGACATCCTGTCTTCCTCTTCTTCGCTTGTCAACTTGTTGGTTTTGTCTGTCTGTCCTTCCGTTGTATCTTCCTTTCCCTTGTCTCCTGCCTCCTCGATCATTGAGTCTTTGCTGTCATCTTCATTCTCCATCGTTGTTTTCTTTGTGTCTTCTTGGTCTTCTTCGTGAGTGACTGCCTCCATTTGGTATGTTGTGGAGGTGGTCTCGTCGATTCTGCTTACCTTACTGGTGGTCTGGCTGTTTGCTGACTGGGTTGGGGAATCTTGATCGGCCTTCCGTTTGACAGGTGTGTTTGTGGTATTTGTGGAATGGTTCCCCTTTATGCAGACATCTTTCTGTTCTTCCTTTCAAACCTTCTTTCTTTTGAGTCTTTTCTGCGCACAATACCTTTCCCCTTGCTTGTAAATTTTCAAAGAATGTTTTTTTCTGTTGAGATCCCTGTTCTGACAAGATGCTGCCAAGTGTCTTTCCTTTGTTTGTCTTCCATGATACCTTGTGGGTCTAGGCATTGCTTTCTTAGGTAACCGTCATCCTTATCTTCAATTCTCTTTGAACCCTTCTTTTGCCACTGGCTTCCGAAGGGGGGGTAGATATCTGGTTGGTTGGTTGGTTGGTTCATCCTCCAACGTTCATACCCATTTGGGTTCTGCTAGCATGTCATCAAACACCCATCCTCTGTAGGCAGGGTCGTTGACGAACCAAAGGCCAGCCTTGGAATCACATTCAACCAAGTTGGCCTGAATTCGGCCTGGTTTGGCGCCTCTTTCCCTATTGAGGGGGCATTTTTTGTATGTGCCCAGGTGACCCTTCCCTCTGCATCTGAAACAACGAGGGTTGGTTTTGGTGGACAGGTAGACAATCAATTTTTGCCCGTTTCTTCTGAAAATCCATGAATCCGAGAATTGTGGTGGGACGCCTGATGGCACTTGCAGGCAAGTTATTCTCGAGTCATGATTGGGGGCCAGGAAGTCGAGTTCTGTTCCGAGCCATTCTATGGTTGGGTTATTCGGGTAAGCCTCTGCCAGCCTTCGTTCTATGAAACTGTGGAGTCCTTCTAGGATGTTATCAAATTGGATCCAGAAGTTGTTTCTCGGCATCATTTGCTTGTGGCATGATGCATCAAGCTGAGGAGCCCTTCTGGGTTTTCAGCTGGTAACTGTGACCACTCCCTTTTTGCATTTCAGGCTGTTGAGGGAGATGAGGTACCTGGCGTATGCTCTGTCTGGACAGACGATCATGACTGTGTTTCTTGCCCGACTGTGATATGTGACTACCGGTTCCGTTCCCGGAATCTCTTCCAAGGAATGGAGGATGTCTCTTACCCACGTACGCTTTTCATTGGGTGACATGTCCGAGCATTTTTGTGGAAAGTTGAATAGGACTGCGTGTTTTTCAAAGACTTCGTTGCAGCTTGCTTCATCTTCCTCTGGATATTCCCAGATTTCGATTGTTTGGCTCTCCCCCCCCTGATCCGCCTTAGTTATGTTAACTTTGGATTTAACTTGTGTGCTTGAAATCAGGAAATCCATTGCCCTTTGGCTCAGGGTTTTGTGCGGCGAGTTGCCTGTATCCTGGAAGTTTTCCATTGAGTGCCCTTGAGTGTCCGACTGTCTAACGCTTGGACCTTGGCGTGATCGTCCTTTGTGGTCCTGGGCGGTTGCAGATTCTGAGACATTCTTTGGCTTGGGCAAGGTCTGGTCTTCCATGACTACCACTTCTGCAAAATACTTGGCATGAAGGATATGCAGAGGTGGCCAAAATATTTTGCCTTTGCTTGCGTGGCTGTGGCTAACACCTTCGGTGGAAGGGATGAATGGTGGTGTGTTGCGAACTAAATTTAATAAAATAAGTTAATAACTTAATAAGGTTAATAATATTAAAGGAAACCTTGCTCACTGGGGTGTTGGTGATACCTCCTTCTTGGGGGAGAGGGGGTGGCTGGGGCAGTGGCGGGAGGATGGCTGTCGGAGGGGTGAATGGGGAAGGGGGAGGATTTGTCCGCTGGGGATGGAGGGTTGGGGAAGGAGTGCTTGGGAGGTTTGTCAAAGGGAGGGGGATGTGATGGTAATAGGGTTGTAAAGGAGTAATAATTAGTGGGTGTTGATGCAAGTCCTACCGTTTCGCCCGTCCGGCAAGGTAGACCCTTGCTCTTGGAGAGATGAGTGGGAATGTGTAGGGAAAGCAGGGGGGGGGGGGGGGGGGGGGGGGGGGGGGGGGGGGGTGCAAGGGGTAAGTGATGAGAGAGGGTAGGTTGTTGAGCGGAATTTTTCTGTGCTGGTGGATGGAGTGATGTGAAGCTTCTCGTGTGGTAGTTGTGTGGGGGGGCGAGTATTGTTTTAGGTGTCAGACTGCTGGGGTTTGTCACGGGTATGGTGGAAGGTATGCGGCGGATTGGTTGTGCGAAGAGAGGGGGTGGTGAGGGTGTGTTATGTCAGTGTATCTTGTCGGATGTGCGGATGTTACTGTCTTGAGGCATGGTTAGGCAATTATGTTCTATGGCTCTCATCTCCTTGCACCCTTCTGACTCGAGATTTAGCAGGTCAGCTCCGTTCTATCGCGTCTACTATTACGGACACAACTCTTCGAGCATCGAACTGGCTCCTCTCCCTGTCGACCAAGCCTAGTGATGCTACTATGTCGCGCTGCTGTTGCATTCTCCCGCTGGTTGAGCGTAGCTCCTCCTCTGGAGGTTTGTCCTTCCTTTCTTCTCGTTGTCCCGTGCGTGATCCGAGGCTGGGCGTTAGTTGAAAGGATGATTCTTACCCTGGCTTTTGTGGCGGGCTGGTCTGACCTTGTAGGCGGTAGTGATGACGGTGCCTGTCGAAGCTTGGATCTTCCCTCCGTTAGTGTCCTCGGCGCCGACTTCTCTCTTGTCTTGTGTGTTCTTTCCTCTAGTAGAAGAGTGTTCCTCCCCATGTCTCAGCACCTCCTCCTCTCCTCTTTTCCTGTCCTTGCCTCTTCTTAGTTGAGAATCATGAGAGTTGTCGTACTCTCATTCGCTTTCTGGTACTTTCCGTCTGCGGTCTTTTCCTCTTCTTGGTCTTACTCTTCTTTCCTTTTCTCTCCCTCTGCCGGAATCCTCTCCTTTCCTCGATCGAACTCTTCCGCTTGGATACGCCCGAGGGTGCGGCCTGACGTGGCTTCTTCCCCTCTCCCCTCCTGCTCCCTTCGCTTCAGAATTCAGAAAGGCGGGAAAATCTCGACTTTGCATTTGTCCACCTTTCGACTCCTGTTACCCTTGTTCTTTCCTAACAATAGAAAGGGCTTGCTTCTCTGTCCTTTTGTCGCTACCCTTGAAACCCTCTCTCCTCCCCTCCCTTCTTCCTTTGTGGTTTTTGTCCTCCTCGTGGCTTGGGGGCCACGCCCGGAGGCGTGGCATGGCGTGTTTTTATGCAATCCGTTGTTTCATTGCCTCTATCTCCTCTCGAAATTTTGAATGGGAAGAAAAGAAACGCGAAAGTGAGCGAGTGGCGCGAGCACGGTTGGTTTGATTGCTGGCGCGAAGGAACGCGGTTGCATGGGCGTGCGGCTTAGCGGAGCGGTACAGCGCTTACCGGAGCGGCGCTGGCGCTGGCGCTCTCATCCCATCTGATTAGCATCCTCCGTCCGATGTCCGACCCTGCTCTATCACATTCTGGCCACAGACTAGCAAAATGGCAAATTGCAAATCGAAATGATCATCGACTACCAAATTGTGAATTGGACTGACAAGTCTGATAGAGCCTGAACATAGGTCTTCTCAACTCATCGTATGAAAAACAATGCAGGATCACAAAGGACGGCTGGATCATGAAGCTAACTTGGTTGGAGAGAATTGTTACTCTACTCACTGTACTCAGAGGAAACCGAGCTAACAAGAGTGCAATCACTGGGATCTTATTCTGCAGAGGGAAAAAAGAGTAGTAGTCAGAAGCCAAACCTGTGTGTTGCATCGCATTTCTGTTACAGGCTTGTTTGGTGCCCCTTCGCAAAAGTGCTTGCCGACAACATTTTTGGACTCTCCATGGACACAGATCAGGTTCCGGGATCTTGTTCCATTGCCACATGGCAGATTGCAGAGCTCCCATTTCGATGTGGTCCAATAGTACTCTGAGCATTTAGCAGTATTGCAAGTGCGGCTCGTAAGAACATCCCCAGAGCATTTAGATGAGTGTGCTGTCCTTCCAAAGGAGTCCATACAAGACACATCTCTGCAGAAGCGAATGGGAGAAGAAATCGCCCAAATAAGAAAGTGAAAAACAGAAAACAGCAACAAGTTCAATACATGCTAGAAACCCAGTTCATTCCGTTTTGTTTCTTTTTTTTTTTTTTTTTCTGTTTTTTGGAGTCATGAACAAGTACTAGGAATGGTCTGTAGACATTCACCCTACAAAGAGGTCAAACCGTCACAGTAACCAGAACAACTATCAAGAAAACTATCATTACACAAACGCTACTACACTAACACTCAAACCTTCTGACAGAAAGGCATCAGCTACTGTATCCTGCAGTACATAGCGCAGATAAAGTCCTCTCTCTCTCTCTCTCTCTCTCTCTCT
>BFEA01000481.1:36710-54379 GCA_003427395.1 Chara braunii
CCTCCCCCCCCTCCTCCTCCTACACCCAGGACACAAAATGTTGAGCTCCAACGCCAGCTCGCCCTGGCCCATGATCACATCCACCAGCTCCAAGGAGGTCAACCCTTGCCTCCCCACCTTGCGACACAACCTATTGCCCCTTTCATCTACCAACAGCATCAGACACAGGCCGCTGTGATGCATTTCACTCTTCCACCACCGGCCACCACGATGTGTCAGGGACCTTTGGCCCAACTCCCTGCTCTTTCTAGTTCTCTTGCTGGTGCCATTACATCGCTTGTCCTCTTGTCACAGTCAGCTCTTCCTCTCCCTACCCATTATCAACCGCCAATGTATGTTCCACAGTACCTACCGGATCGCCTCCCGCAGTTTGACGGCAGGGCCTCCGAGCTCCAAGGATGGATCTTTACTGCTGAGGAGCAGCTTCGTTACCATGGTGTCGCCATGGAACTGTGGCCCGTCGAGATGTCCTCTCGTTTCACAGGTCATGCAGTCTCCACTTGGCGCGACTTCCTCGCCCTTCGCTCACAGCGCGGTGTCGAGCGCATCAGTCCGGCACCGCACAAGGCAGCGCGGGACCCTCCCGGCCGCGTCACGCAAGAGTTGGTCTGTTCCTTCGTTGCGAATATACATGGAGCTTCCACAAGCCGCTCCGACCGAGTGCGCCAGCCATACCTCTCGCGAGCCCCTATGACAGGATAGGGCCTACGCGAGGCAAGACTTACCTCCAACTTACGGGAGTTGTCACCTCCCTTCGGTGGGCGTATCCCCGCCGAGCTACCAGTTCACAGTACGAAAGTTGATCGATTGCAATCGCAGAGGTGGACCAGTCGAGGGCGTTTCTCGTTCGCTGTAGCATAGGGGGTACGCGCGGTAATATGCCTCTATTGAACCCGTATGCGAACCGACATCTTGGGGGGCTGAAGTCCCAAGCGCGACCCGTCGTCGGTCGATTAGGACGCATCCCACACACCACGCGCACACCACTATAAAGAACATAAAAAATTAAAAACACGCACTCACGTATACATACACGAAACGATACAAACAAAACAATGCGACCACGCTCCTAGTCCCTCGGTAGTCGTCCCATAACTTTCCGATGCAAAAAATCAAACCGGCGTTGGGCGAGAGACTTAGTATAAAATCGCGCGGACGCAGGGCTAACTCATATTGACTTGCAATGCAAGCGTACGCAAGCAGTCGTAATGATGGCGTACTATACAGTGCCCATAATCAAGCGGTCCCTCGTGGATCCGAGTACCGCTTATGACACTAAAGTGTCAGATTCGAAGTATCGTGAGGGCCTACTCCCTCACGACATTGCACGACTGAAGGAATAATCGTGAGGCCACCGCAAAACCTCCGACCTTTGGCCTGAGTGTCTCGGCAGGCAAGGCAAATAGGCTTTGTCCGAGGGGTAATCCCTTCCATGCAGAGTCTAGGGCCTGCGATGTCCTGGACAAGGACCTCGAATCCAGGCTCAGGACCAACGTCCGACTAAGAATTCTTCAAGAAGCATACAAACAAATAGAGGGGTCTTTCTTCTTTTCTCAATCTCCACCCCTAATTAAATCCTTAGTACGGGGACCCTCAGGCCACGCGAACACCCAGCATAGGTACACACACACCCACACATATATATATATATATAAAGGAGAATAAGTATGTGACGATCACTTTTCACAATCACAGTGGGACTCCTCACCGCCATATATATATGTGTGATCGTAGGCAGTCCAATCCAAAATCCGAACCACAGAAGATACCTGCAATCACATCAAAGAGTCAAGCAAGAGTCCATGCACAACACGGAGTCAACTCCAACCAATCTCTATACTCGTACCCCTCGCTTTAGCCATGCAAACCCCAGCCTCTGTCCAACCAACCATAATTAAATACTCAGTACCTTTGTTAAATGACCATTCAATAAAAGTCCGGGTGAAACATTAATAAAACAATAAAATCACCAGGGCTAAAGCCTTTTAGGTTGAGTATTGAGGATGAATTGGAGCTGAGTCGTAAACCGATGAATCGGCAACCGACCTGTTATCAGTGATAACAAAAGATGATCCTTGTAGCATCAAATTGAATCTAGCCCAAGTCCTGAATCAATCGATCAAGAGGACCTGTAACACAAGACAGTTCAATCCCCAAGCTAGATCTATAAGTCCAAATCGAGAATAACCTCCTTTACCATGATCTCACTCAAAACCATCCTAATTAACTAAGCCTAAGTCTATCTCTAAGCAAGTGTCAAAAGAAAGGTAGATCCTGACAGAATCTCTTCTATACAGAGTAGATTTTTCAGATTTATACTAAGTCAGATATGAACTCAGGAAACAAGGCCTGAGTTCAGCTAAGACAATTTAACTAACTCTTTAGATTTTTAGAAATTTCGGCAGCGCTTCCCGTAGAGAAAGTGCTATTCCAAATTTATACAAAGCTATAGTCAGAATCTAAAAATGATTTTGACTTTTCAAAGTCTAATTTTGTCTAACTCCCTGAATTAGCAAAAATTTGGGCAGCACTCCCTTTAGAAAGAGAGGTGTTCCAGATTTTAACTAAGCCAAAGAGTCAGAAAAAGTGAGACCCTGAAAAAGGCAAAATCTGACTAACTCCTTGGTTTTGTAGAAATTTTCGCAGTGCTTCCCGTAGGGAAAGTGGCTTACCAAGATTTATACAAGACCAAGTACAAATAAAAAATCCCAGAAAATGCAGAAATTGACCTAAGTAAAAAAACTTAGCTCGGAAAATGCAGGAATTGAGACTAACTCCTATGGCTCTAGCACGTGGCGAGCAACTAAAGGAACTACCTATCAAACTTGAAACTCAGACTAAGTAGTAGCCTCGCTCAGTCACATGCAGGCCAAACCACAAAGGTAAGTACTCTCATCATCCCCAAAGTCAAATTTATCAAACAATAGTTCATAGCCTTTCAATGATTTATCCCTTTATGCCCAACTTACATAGGGCATAAAGCCAGGCCACCCAAACTTATGGAACATGTCTAGCTCAACCATGGAGTATACACAAACACAGGGCACAACAACTTTTATCTTCTTTGAACATATGACTGGGCCACCCTAGTCGCCCTGAACTGTTTAGATATCCCAACTTTATATAATTGTCTGCATTTAGTCTTTTGAGGTAGCATATAACTAAATCGATCATCTTCAGCTCACGATTCAGCCTGCCCCTTCATACCCCAATTTTATTCTCAATTTGTACTCTCTTCAGTTGGTGATAAGCTATAGTCATACCACCCAAACTTATGGAACCCTGTCTGACTAGCCTGTTCATAGATAATATAATAATAAAGTATAGCCAAATTATAACCTTTTGGTTCCAGCATGTGCGAGGTGTTGGACCAAGACCACCCAAACTTATGGAACATGTCTTGACCCTCAGCGTGGTTCATTTCTCTCAAAGCCAAAGCAGGAAGAGGCTGAGCCACCCAAACTTATGGAACATGCTCATACCTCCTCGTTCAGGAACTAAAGAAATTGACAACAACCCAAAGTAAACAAGGCGACCAACCCAAACTTATGGAACATGCTTGGTCCCTGAAAAGTCAGCCACATTCAGTCCTCATAAATCAGAGCAACCAGACCACCCAAACTTATGAAACATGTCTGGTTCTCCGGACAATTCAAAATAAACATAGCACTGGGACTTCCCAAACTTATGGAACTGGCCCAACCCTTGATTGACCCAGTCAAACTTCATGCAATACTGCCTTTCTCCCATCCTTCCCCCAGATGCAACCCCACAATTTGCTTTCAGTCAAACAATAAAACTGAAACTCACATTGCACATACGTTCCTTTACTTAGTCTGGTTTATGTCCTGAAAGTCAAACTAAGAGTCAAAGTAGGGACGCATTCAGTATACTCAGTCAAACATAGCAATGAATACAAGTAGGGGTTATACTGGGTTTATAGAAGGAAAGCAACGGTTACCTTTCAATTCCCTGCCCCCAGAACTCCTCGTGAGTTCCGCAGAGCTCTTGCAATCGGTGGGTTGACTCCCCACAGAGTCTTGCTGCGGTCCTACGGGTTGCAATCCCGCTTGCCGCCTTCCTCTCAGAACCGGATTAGACTTAGATTTAGAAGGCAGAATAAGGGGTCTGAGACTTTCGAGATACAAGAGGGGAACAACTCAACTCTCTGGAGACGGCCTCGATGCCTTAAATCGCATGAGGGCCCCGCAATGGTGGCCAGGCTGCAGCAGCTTGATCAAACTCTGAAGTCAAACTGTTGAATTCAACTCCCAGACGACCTTCCGAATCGTCGCAACAGCCCCTTTCACTCCTATAAGTCCCAACACCTCTCCTTAGACCAATCGTCGCTACGCAGCAGCCAGAAGCAATCTGTATCGATCAACAGTCACCTAGCAGCAGTTTGCCACAGCCTGTAGCAGTCACCAGTCAGCCAGTAGCAGTTTGCCACAACTTGTAACAGTCAGCAGTCAGCCAACGACAGTCAGCAGCAGCCAATAGCAGCCAACAGCAGTCAGCAGCAGCCAGCAGTCTGACTCTCTACAGTTCGTCACTTTTCAGAAAACAGAGATGCACCGGTATTCCTCCCACAAGGACCCAAGACACTGGGTCTGAAGGTCACCGAGAGCATACCCCCGCCATCACCTTTATCTGTATCCCGGGCCCCTCCTCCTACTTGCCCGGTCACACCGATCGCGAGTAAGCCTCCAGCCCTGCAGCCCACTTCACACTAATCCCATTGGTAATATGGACAAACTCGAATGGATCTTCCGCCGGATCCTGACCAAGTGCACGAGTTGTCTTGCGCATGCGCAAGGGAAAGAGAGAGAATCTTTCATTGTTAGGATGAGCAATGCACCTGCGGACAAGTAAGTCTCAAACTTCACGTCCATGCTCACGCTGCCTCCTTCGTTCGACTGAGCAAGTCAGACTGAGCTTTCCGCTGGCGTGCACTGGCCTGCGGGCATGTCCCCAACCTCGCGGCTGTCGTTTCCCACTACGCACTGAGCCAAGGAGTCACTTCGACAACCATCCGTCATCTCTTGCAAGCAATACAGACATCCCGAACCGAGCGGCCCCTTTCCCGATGCGCCTGGCCCGCAATAGCGGTCAGGTTCGCTCCACTC
The DNA here is from genome assembly GCA_003427395.1 of Chara braunii. Classification (NCBI taxonomy): domain Eukaryota; kingdom Viridiplantae; phylum Streptophyta; class Charophyceae; order Charales; family Characeae; genus Chara; species Chara braunii. The sequence goes on from BFEA01000481.1 coordinate 41,837, forward strand.
CCGTTGTCTTAGAAGGCAAACGCAACCATGTACCCCATCACCAATCCCCTCCTTCGAGGTGAGCTCTTTCTTCCTCTGCCACTCCCGCTGGCAATCCTACCCTGTTCAAGGCACGACAATGAGAACGAATCTCCCCCTAGAGTAAGGGCGGATTCATTCCTTTTTATGTAATTTCTTCTTCCACTCGCAGCTCCTTGTTTCGACTCTTCACTCGCTCGCTTCCGTTAAGGAACGAGCGAGCCATGCGATTCTTGCTCCCGATTCCTTCTCCTTCCCTCGACACTCTCCGTGATATCCCCGTGCACGTCCTTCTCGTCGCCGCTAGCGCCCTGCCACCTTTCTGCCTGTTAACTAAGAGTGAATCTTCCGCTGTATACGACCAGGTTCACTTCCCTCCCTTGCACAGTTCCCAATCCAGTTACCGTCGAATCTACGTCCTCAACGCAAGATCCGACACTGCCGTCGGATTCGCCCTGGCCCAAAACCCCAACCTATCTTGTTACCTCACTCGATCTCATCAAGCAACGAACGAGGTAAGTCTCTTGCCTCCGCCACACCCGTCACCGCCAACTTTCCGCGCAGGACTTTTCTCCTATATCCACCAACCTACTCCCCTATCTGCCATTCTGACTTTTCCATGGCGTTCGCACAACCTCAAAACACCGGAGTAGCTCCTTCCCTTGCCTGATTCAATCAAGAAACAACCGAACTGACCATTTCCAACTCCGCCATATTCTTACTTCACCATCTTCGTTTTCTCTGAATAGGCCTGGCGCCAAATCCGTCGAGGTTCATTCGTCCTCCTTCACTACCACCAGTGCCAACTATGCAATAGCGCAGTTCGGGAATCCTACCCGTCGTAGTAATTTCAAGAGAGCCCACAACGGAGTGGCCCCATCTCTCCTTTTTTTCCCTTTTTTTTCTTCTCTTCCCTATACCCAAGCCCGACGAGCGGTCTGCCCAACAGTGGTCGGTGCGACTTTCCAGGAGGATTTTCTCTGGCCCCTACCTCAACGCCTAGCCTATCAAACTACTGCATGCAATATTATTGTAAGTTTCTGCCAGAGCTTCCTCAGGCCCGATCTGCTTAGGCAGAGTTGGCCACTTTTCGGGTCCCAACCGCCCCGTTCACACATGGATAGCAGATCACCGCATCGTGGGCGCGGGTCAGCAGCGGGCCTGTAGCGTACGCCTTGGTAAAGCGGGGCCCATTGCAGAACCTGGTGGTGATATCAGATATTCAAACGAGAACTTTGAAGACCAAAGTGAGGAGCGTCCCGCGGGCACACTCATACCCAACCTCCCCACCATGAATGGCGGGGATCTGACGGTGCTTCTGCAGAAAGGTCCCGCCACTTAAATTCCCTCCGGCCCGTGGGCTAATCACCCACCGGCTCGCATACCCGTCGGACTCCTCGGTCCATGTTTTCAACAACGGGTCGGATAGAGGGGTTTTGCCAGCATCCTGAACACGCGAGAACTCGCCGGTCAGACTTAGGAACCACGCACTCAAGGTCCCTGACTGACATGTCGGCCTCTAAACCCGGCGCTGCGTCTGGGTTAAGGAACGCCGACGCATAATTAAAAAAAATAATAATACAATAATAAATAATAGAAATTTTTAGAAACTTTTATTGTCCGAATATGGCAAACGAGGAGCCCAGCTTTACGCCTGCTGATGACAAACCAAAGGGGATAGCCCCGCCGGGCCCTCAACCCCTCGGTCCCCTTCGTGCTACTCTGATATCCCCGCGCTGTCGTCACTCGGTCTCGATCCCCGAATCTCTCTAATGAAAGTCGGACGTTGTAACCACTGCTGCTAAGCCCAAGTCTGGGTTTGGCTTTGGCAGACGCCTACATAAACGGACACCGCGCGACTCGCGACTCGCGGGCCCACCAAAGATCCTTTAAACCCTCCTTGTTGTCGATGTCGTCCTCTGCACGTACGCACAAGTCATAGCCAAGTGCACCAATCAGTCAAGAGACAAAATCTTTTCAAACCTGGCTTAGTCAGAAGTAAAAATATGTCCAGCAGTCACGTCGGTTTTCATAATCATTAAAAAGGGAAAAAGAGATCATGCGCGCCTTCCATCTGCGTGCCCACTCACTCTCTACTATAATCAACCATTCAGCCAATGTAAATCTCAGACACAGTCGTGCCTCGCGCGGTATTCATTAAATCTTAAATCAACTCATTTTCTGTTGCTTGCAAAAAAACATGGCGGATACCCTTGTAAGGGTATTCGCACCGACAGCGGCGTACATGAGGGCATGTCTTATCCCGAGTTTCGCGACTTCCTTCAGCGCCAACCCGCAATCCGATTACCCGTGTGGCTGAGATTAGATGGCTTGGTGGCGACAATGCCTTAGAGTCAATCATACATAACGACATTTCACCGTGTACGCGCTCAGATTCCCATCACAGCCATATCAAAAGACACCATGATCCAGCGATTCCGCGCAGGCCTACCCCAGCCATTCAAGTTGCAGATGTTGGCGTATTTGATCCCCACCTTACCAGAGGCTTTTAACATTGCTAGGGCCATTCATCTCACTTATGCTCCACTCGTCGGCCTCGCCTCAGCCCACCGCTGCCCAGTCCGCTACTACTGTAGGCCCTCGCCCCTCCCATCCTCGACAGTCTTCCACATACCGTTGTGGCCCTCGTAGAGGCTCTGGACGATCCCTCTCTCGCCGCTTGCATGCCCTGCTTCGTGATCCGTCGAGCGTTGATGATGGCACCGCTTCAGATGGTTCTGTGAGTGACCCAGACCAGGGACCCGACCCTCAGTCCCCCGCAGAGGACGACGCCTCTTCCCAGGACGACCGCCTCGTCCGGGCCCTTTCCGCCCTCCTCTGTCGCCAGCCCTCATCTTCCAGGACCTCTACAGTCCCTCAACTACCCCTCCCAACGGGCTTTGTGTTCCCTCGCACCCGCTTGACCATCGCTGAGAGTGAGGACCTTCGTACACGAGGCATCTGCACCCGCTGCCGCCTCACCGGCCATACCTCCTTTACGTGCCCGTACGCAGACGCCCTCCAGAGTCACTTCGCACAGCAAGCTCGCCCTCAGGCTGTTCCCCCCGTCACGACCTCCAGCGCAGCACCCACCTAGCCGCGATGTCTCATTCCCCTGCCCCTCCTACGGTAGCAGGCATACCCGTTCGCGACTCTACCTTTGCGCTGCTTGCTAATCTTCCTGATGACTCTGCCCCGACTTTATCTTTGGCTGACCCTACCGGCACTGGTATACCTTCTCCTTCCTCGCCTAGCGTCTCTCGTGACCCCCCTCCTCAACGTCCCCCTACCAGGCGTGCTCTTCGCACAGCCCGTTGCAGTGCTCCCCTTATCGCAGTTGAGGATATCATCGACTTCCTGGACCTCGAGTGTGTTAAGGTCCATCAGGAACGTCTCTGCCTTAAAGAGCACACCCTGTCCGCGATGTCTCAGCGCCTACACAATCTCGATCGTACCTTACCGATTATTCCAGTGCGTCTGGACCTCTACTAGAGTGTATCGCGCATTATGGGACTCTGGCTCTACTGGCGACTTCATTCATCCTCGCGTAGTCAAGGAGGCATCTCTCTATACATCCCCCTACCCTTCCACTGTCACTGTCACGCTTGGCGACAATCAGGCCAAATCCTTTGTCGACAGTGTGGTGCCTGATCTTCCATTTTCCTTCCCCTTGCGGATGCCCCACAACCTTCGCAAGGCCCCTCGGTTCCATGACCAGTGGACCTTCGATGTCATGGAAACCCTATACGATCTTGTTCTTGGCACTCCCTACTCCCATCAGTTCGCCCATGCCGGCCCCGATTGGACCCACAACGATCTCGTCCTCGACGCCAAGGATGGGAAGCAATACCGTATTCCGTTGTTGGGCAAATCGGACTCTACACTTTCCCCCTGTTAATGTCACCATATGTACACCTACCCAGTTCCACCACTTCCTTCGTCCGCCTGATGTAGAACTTTATGTTGTCGACATCACGGATCTCCTCACCTGCAACTCCATGCATCAGGACGTTGAGTTGGTCGAGCTCGATCCACCACCTCCCGAGCCCCCCGACCATCCTGATTCCTCAACTTCCTTACCCTCCTCTACCCCTGCTAGCCCATTTCACCTCCTCGCTTCCCTTACCACGGACACACCCTTAGTCCCCACCTCCACACAGACTCCCTCCACCTCTGCTTCAGATGCCGCCGCTGCCAAGGAATTTCGCACCCTTCTTTCTTCCTTGTCGCCTAGTGTTGGTGCCCTCCTTCGCGAGTATCGAGATGTTTTCCCACCACCCGTCTTCTACAGCAGTATTCCTCCCATGCCCGATATCGAGCACCACATCCAGCTCGAGCCCAACTATCGCATTCAGAATCGCGCCCCATATTGCCTTTCGGTTCTCGAAGCCCAAGAACTCAAGCGCCAACTTGAGGAGCTACTTGGTCAGGGCTTCATTAAACCGAGTACTTCCCCATGGAGTGCCCCAGTCCTCTTCGATCGCAAGAAGGACAACACCCTTCGTCGCTGTATTGACTATTGCGGTCTCAACCACTACACGGTCAAAAACAACTATCTCATGCCTCGCGCGGATGATCTGTTTGACCGCATCGCTGGCCACCATTTCTTCACGAAGATCGATCTTCGTAGCGGATATCACTAGATCCGCATAGCCGAGGAGGACCAGCCCAAAACCGCTTTTCATTCTCGTTTCGGGCACTATGAGTTTACCGTCATGCCTTTCGGTCTCCGTAATGCCCCCGCCACTTCCCAAACGGCTATGAACACGATGTTCCAAGACCTCCTTGAGGACTCTGTTCTAGTCTACATTGACGACATCCTGATCTACAGTCGTGCCCTAGAGGATCACCTGACCCATCTTCGCACTGTCCTGCAGCGACTGCGCGACCACGGGCTCCATTCGAAGCTTTCCAAATGCAGCTTTGCTCAACCCAAAGTCGACTTCCTCGGGCATCAGTATCCGAGCACGGCCTCCACATGGACGACTCGAAGATCCAGGCCATCGCCGATTGGCCTACCCCTACATCTCTCCCCGGTCTGCGTAGTTTTCTCGGTTTGACCAACTACTATGGTCCTTTTCTCAAAAACTACGCGCAGTATTCTTCCCCACTTACCCCTCTGACCCGCGGACGTCTCCCTTTTCATTGGACCCCGGCTCATGAGGATGCCTTCCGCTCTCTCAAGCGACTTGTCACGCCAGCTCCTGTCTTACACTTGCCCGACTACTCGCGTCCATTCATCGTCACCACTGACGTGTCCGACTTCGCTATTGGAGTTGTTCTCTCCTAGATCTACCCATCCTCTTCCACTTCTCCCGATTCCATAGAGTCCCGCCTCCCTCGCATTCCTCGCTTCCTTCCCCCACCTCCAGCGACTGCGGCTCATCTTGCACCCATCGAGCCCACCCCCTTATATTCCTGACGTCGCTGATGACGATACAGTCGAATCTCATGATCGAGCCCACCCCCTTATATTCCTGACGCCGCTGATGATGGTACAGTCGAATCTCGTGATGGAGAGTGTCCGGTTGCTTACCTATCTCAACAGCTACTTCCCGCTGAGCGTAACTATACTGCCGACGAGCGTGAGGTCCTTGCGCTGGTCTACGCTGCTAAGAAGTGGCGTCCTCACTTGCACGGTCACACTTTCACCGTTTTGACGGACAACTCTGTCCTCGCCGCCTTCCAGACGAAGCCTAAGCTCACTTCTCGCCAGGCTCGTTGGTGGCGTGATCTCTCAGAGTTCGACTTTACCATCAAGAAGATTTCCGGCGAAGGCAATCGCGTCACAGATGCCTTATCCCGCCTCCCCGACCTTCAGTGTGAGGATCGTCAGCTATCTGCTATTTCAGCTCCCACCATCCACCCCGCCTTTGTGGATGAGTATCGCCGCGCATACACCCAGTGCCCTGAGTTTCAGTCCATCTACGTTGACCTACAGGCTGGCAAGTCCATCCCTAACTTCCAGCTCGATCCCTCTGGACTCCTATACTGGCTTGGTCGCCAAGGTAACCGTACTCCTCGCGTATGTGTGCCCTCTACTGGCCAGCTCCGTGTTCGGGCCGTCGCTGAGTGTCACGACCAGCGCGCCGCCGGTCATCTCAGTGTCTTCAAGACACTTGACCGCCTCTACCGCCATTACTACTGGGAGCACCGTCTTCCCTTCACTAAGGAGTACGTCCGCACCTGCAGGATCTGCCAGGAGGCCAACATTCCCAACCACCCCCCCTACGGTCTTCTTCAGCCCTTACCCATTCCCACTCAGCGTTGGACTTCTGTCTCCATGGACTTCATCGGTTCTCTTCGTCCCCCTACCCCACGAGGCCACGACGCCATCTTCGTCGTTGTCTGTCGGTTGACTAAGCATGCTTACTTCCTCCCTTGCAAGTATGCTAGTTCAGCCAAAGACATCGCCTCCCTATACTTCAACCGTATTGCCATTCATCACGGTCTCCCCACTAGCATCGTCTTTGATCGTGATCCCCGCTTTACTTCTCATTTCAGGTGTGGACTCCATGAGATCTATAGCTCCGAGCTTCGCCTCTCCTCCTCCTATCAACCCCAGTCAGATGGACAGACCGAGGTCACCAACAAAACTCTTGGGAGTATCCTCAAGAAGTTTGTTGAGAATGACTCTGATTGGGATCTCCACCTTGCTCACGCAGAGATTGCTTATAACCATGCTATTTCACCTGCCACTGGCATGTCTCCCTACTACTGCGACTTGGGATACCATCCTCGTGTCCCATCTGACCTTCTCCGTCCATCTTAGATCCATCCCGGTACCAAATGCCCTGCCCTCGATGACTGGGTAAAGGAGATGGATGCGCTTCTTAGCAAGGCTCACGAGAGCATTGCTGACTCCCAGGCTCGCATGGCCACTCACGCTAACCGCTCTCGCATCGGCCATCCCTTCAAAGTTGGCGATGAGGTTCTTGTCGCCGCACATCACTTCCAGCCCGAAGCTGACACGCTTCGAAAATTCAAACGTCGATATATTGGACCGTGCACCATTCTTGCACCCGCCGGACCCAATCATGATTGTCCGGTGAGCTTCAATTTGAAGCTCATCGATTCCATGTACCACGCTAACTTACATGACGTGTTCCATGTATCTCTTTTGCGCCCCTTTAGACGGTCTCCTCCCGAGTTCCACGGTCGACCTTACCCTCCCCGCCTCGAGATGTATCTCTTTTGCGCCCCTTTAGACGGTCTCCTCCCGAGTTCCACGGTCGACCTTACCCTCCCCGCCTCGAGTATCTCGTTTGATGGAAGGGTTATCCTGATGAGGAGTCTACTCGGGAGCCTCTCGAGCACCTGAAGCATGCCATGACTTTCGTGCGTGCTTACGATCGTGCTCACCCTTTCCCTTCATCGTCATCCCCTCGTACTTCTCGTCCTCCCACTCACCCATCTACCTCAGCGAGCACTAACATTCCCCCTCCTCCATCGATTCCTGCTTCACCGGTACCCGCCTCAGGTCCTCCTTCCCCTGTGGATGTGGTTCCGCCTGTTGCTGCAGTTGATTCCTCTCGCCCTCAGCGCACCCATCGACTTCCTTCTCGTTATCGTGACTGATCTATACCCCCTACATGCTCTCTATTTTTTACTATTCTTGGACACTTATGCAGCAGCTCCCGGTTTCGGCTTCTACATTCTGCTTCTACATTCGACTTTCGACCTCAGTGCTTCTCCTCAGTACCAGAGTACCTGTCGCATTGTTCCAGACTTCTACTCGGTTTCTTGTGGTACTCCTACTTCATCCAGGCTACTTCGGTTCGACTTCAGTCTGGAGACTCATCAGCTGGACTACTTCACTTTTTCGTCTACAGAGTTCCCATCATTCCCACCTATCCAACACCCTCGAGCTTACCCTTCAGTCGCATGATGACCCCTATTTTCCCTGTCTATGTGGGTGTGTCCGTCTGCCGCCCTTTTGCCTTACCGTATGCTGCGCGCCGTCCTCTGGACTGTACGTTTTCTTTGCTCGCGGCTTTTGGCCACATGTCTATGTCGGCATAGCCCTCTCTCCTTCCAGGCTCACCTTATGTGTGCTCCCTTGTGTGAGTGCCCTTCCCCCTTTCAGCTGGCAGTACCTGTTTGATGGTCTCCATTGAGCCCGGTGTCGTGCTGTTACTCTCCCTCTGAGCCTGATGACCCTTACCTGGTTGTGTGGGTGCCCCCTTGGAGTTTACTTTGAGAGTTGTACTTGCCGCCTTCCCACCCATTCCTACCTCTGCCATGCGACTGAGTTCCCTTCTCTTTTGTTCAGGTATTATGCATTGTGTACAAGGCACGTGAGACTGTGCCACATTCTTTTTCGACTTAGGACATTGGTTTAGTTATTCTTTGGCCTTTCGGGCCCTGGTGTTGATTTATATTCAGCCTCTTTGGCTCAGGAGACATTTTTCTCTTTCTTGGCCGACACAGGTCATACATTTTTCTCTTTCTTGGCCGACACAGGTCAGACATTTTTCTGCTTTTTGGGTCGACTAAGATCGGACATTGTTGCATAGATTAGGCTTGAGGCTTAGTCTGCATTGCATCTCTATTCCTGCATGGAGCTTGCGCCGCATCTAGGATTGTTTCAGTGTGACTTGCCGCGACTTTGTGATCGGCCTCAATGTTTGTGCTTCACTGTGACTTGCCGCGACTTTGTGTTCGGAATCAAAGATTGCGACTTTGCAACTTCGTGTCTGCGTCCGTCATGTCGAGTCGAGTCGAGTCCGTGTTTGAGTCGAGTGAGTGTGTGTGTGTGCTCTCACTCTCTCCATCTCTCTCTCCCTCTCCCTCGACCTCTCTGCTCTGCCTCGGTCGCGTCACACTGGTATCGGAGGGGGGAAACGGCCCTCCCTCCCGCCCTGCTCCGACGCCACCATGTCATCAACATCATCGTCATCGTCACCGTCTTCAGCGCCGCCACGTCATCGCCATCGTCGTTGCTGCCACGTCGTCGACATTGCTGCCTCGTCATCATCGATCGCTGCCATGTCATTGCCATCACCGTTGTCTTCATCGCCGCTGACACGTCAGCACCTCGCTGCCTTCGTCGTCGTCGCTGCCACGTCACCGGTCCCGAAGCCGACGCGCAGGTAAGTGTTGCATACTGTAACGGTGCAGACCAGAACAAGAACCGACCTCTCTCACAAAGTACAAGATAGTGTAGCGGAAGACTTAGATACCAATGATTTGAACAATCAATATTGCAATGCAGCCCCGAACAAACATCATCATCATCACTCCATGGTGTGAAGGGGCCTGGCGCTCACACAGGAAGAATGCGCCGGTCCCCAACCATACACCTGTCTCTTATACACATCTAGATGTGTATAAGAGACAGGTACAAGATAGTGTAGCGGAAGACTTAGATACCAATGATTTGAACAATCAATATTGCAATGCAGCCCCGAACAAACATCATCATCATCACTCCATGGTGTGAAGGGGCCTGGCGCTCACACAGGAAGAATGCGCCGGTCCCCAACCATACACAGACGAAGAAGAGGGGAAGATGGGAATGTCGTCAACACCAAGTCTTCGGCACAGGCCCAAATAGTCCCTCGTCAAAATGTCTGAAGCCCAATGTCGGGTCTGGATCCAATGTCGTCAAGTCTCAAGTCACAACTCTCTCTCTCTGTCGTAGTCCGCTGATACTGAGAAGTCAAGTAGTGAGAGGGTGAAGAAGAGATGGTGGACTTAGAAGAGGAAGAAGAAGAACTCTCTCTCTCTCTCTCTCTTTCTCAGTCCGGTACTAACCTGTGAAGTTGGCGCCTTGATGCAGGTACCTTGAAGATGAAGCTGGAGCTATGGCGCCACAGGTAAGTCTCCCTGGCCTCCGCCAGCCATCTCCCTCTCTCACCTCCTAGCGTGGGAACAGGCCAAAAATAGACTGTTCCCGAAACCCTGGTTTGGTGCCTGAGTGTTAGGGCAGGTCGATCTTATGAGGGCCCGAAAGTGGCCCTCCGTTTCAGGCTGAAAAGACTCAGGGCCTGCAGGTCGATCTTATGAGGGCCCGAAAGTGGCCCTCCGTTTTAGGCTGAAACGACATAGGGCCTGCAGGCCCTCGTTTTTCAGTCTTTCAGGCTGAAACGACACGGGGCCTGTAAGCCCTTGTTTCTAGGCTTTAGGCTGAGACTGCGGGACAGGCCCTGCAGGCCCGTATGGCTGCGCAGTATACCATTAAATTTTCTTTTATTCTTCTTCTCCTCCTCTTTTCCTTCGTCCCCCCCTCATGTCTTCTTCCACTCTTCCTCCTCCTTATTATCGTCGTCGTCATCGTCCCTCCTTCTCCCTCCCCTTCTTTCCCCCTCGTTTCCCTTCTCCCTCTTCCTCTTCTTCTCCTTCAACCGTCCTTTCAGCCCCCCTCCCCGACCCCCGCGCGATTTCCTGGCCCCCGCACGCCGTTCTTCCCCGCCACGCGATCTTCTTTCCCCCCCCCGCTTGACTTACCCCGACCTCGATCGCGCCCAACAGTGATCGCGCCCAACAGTGATCGCGACTCCCCCACCTCCCTCTCTCGCCCCCGGAGGAGACGATGTCCACCAGACCTGTTAGGAATAGCAAAAAGCTTCTACCAAGACCTATACCAAACTAAAACACGGTCGCCCGTCTTGACAAGAGAAGCGAGACAAGAATGCTACAGTACTTGGAACAGACAATTACAGTCACTGTTATTATTATTATTATTGCAAAGAAAGGAGAAGTTTGGGGAGTAAAAGGAGGTTGGAGATGGTGGCAAGATGAAGGGGGATTGACATTGGTCTTTGTTGGTGTTCATCTTCTTCGTCTTCTTCCTTTGTCTATTTCTCTTTCCAAGTTCATTCATTTCAGTCGTGATTGAAAGGCATTGCCTTTGTTGGAGTTATTGCACTTCAAGATAGCCAGGATAATGACAATGATGGTATATTATAAACAAAATGTCCTGGTATACCTGGTTTGTACTCCCCCTCCACAGGATACACTGCATTCGCCCCATTCTCCCTCAAACCAGGCATATGTTTGGCAGGCGATGGCATTGCAGATTTGATCAGTTGCAGGCTTCACCAAACTGGCTGCCTCACACGAACTATGAGGGATGATTTCAGATCCATCAGTACAAAACACAGCTCGCCCCTGAAATACACAATATGCAAAGAACATTGTTTTGTGTCACAAAAGAGAACACGTGAGAAATCAAGAAGACACAAATTTCAAAAAAAAGGAAGTGGAACCTCACAGGCCATCTGATTCGATCCGAACCCGCCTGATGAAGCAGTGTTTGTAGCTTTGATTTTGAATGAAAACGAACTGGATGTAAGAGATAGTAAGAACTTTCTTGAAAATTCTGCACTTTTCCGAGAAAATGCTGCCGATTTGGACTGCTTGCTGAGAATCCTCATTCGGAGTCTGTTTTGCTGTGTTTTCCCAGTGCGCATGTGATCTGGCGCTAATTTATGTACGCCGTGTGATTGCCTGAGTCTAAGTCCGTGAGCTAACTCTGTTGGTCGTGTTGTGTGCCTGTGCCTTGGACAGGGACAAAGTAGATGGAAAGTTGGGGACATATTGGGGGTAGAGTAGCGTCCAGGGACGTAAGTGGAATTTGCTAGAGGCCAGTAGGGAGTTTCCAGCAAGTTGGCTAGGCCTAGGGTTAATGGATGTCCAGTAGGTCATCGTGGTCCAGTGTAGACAGGTAGAAGTCGAGATTCAGGTGATGTTACCATGAAAACCATGAAAAATGGAAAAAAACAAAAAGGCTTCGTGCAACTAAGGGAGGCCGGGCAGAGGCATGTAGTGCCTGGCCAAGAGGTACTGGAGACCGGACAGCCAACATATATAATTCCGTGCAGCAAGTACAGTGGGTCTCTTTTCATCCACAAAGCAGTCATGCTGCTCCTCCGCCCAGAGGGTGAGGTTGGCAGAGCACTTGGACGTGAAGTGGAGTTTGAGGCTGAAGGAGATGACCTCCATGGCTATGGACGCATAGTAGGGAGAGCCGGAGTCTCTGTAGGTAGAGGGAGAAGACCTTCAAGCCGGGCTATGGACATGTAGTGAGAGTGGATAAGAAGAAGGAAGGAGGTGGGAACTGTGCAAGGAGACTTACCTTCGTCTGTGGTGACTTACATCTTCATCTCCCACAGGCACTGCATCAAGAAGGCCCCGTTGAGGTACTGGTGGGACATGGGCTCAGGATCATCCATCATAGCTAGGAGCCATAAAAGTGAAGGAGCAAAGAAGAGTGAGCTACATGAGAGCTCATGTCTGAAAGTACAGGGGATCATTCGGGCATTGCTTGTACTTCATTCATTCATTATAATGGTTATGTATCTCTCTGTCTATGAAGTGTTAGAGAGCTCTTTCATGTCTGACAGTAAGGGGGATCATATGGACATTGGTTCTTGTTCGTTCATTCATACTAATTCTTATTTATCTCTATCCCTGTAAAGCGTGACCTGGGTCTCACGTAACGGGCGTCAGTCACCAACCAGCAGGTATGCTCTCTCTCTCTCTCTCTCTCTCTCTCTCTCTCTCTCTCTCTCTCTCTCTCTC
>BFEA01000481.1:68106-79420 GCA_003427395.1 Chara braunii
TTTTTTTTTTTTTTGGAAAAAAAAAAAAAAAAAAAAAAAAAAAAAAAAAAAAAAAAGTCCCATAATCTCCCATTCAAGACCTTCCACGCCAGAGTACCAAGGAGGTAGACTGCGAAGACAGAACTGCAAGGTGTCTGATAGATGGGGGCTTTGACCACAGGGTTCTCTTCTTACGAAATTCTTCATGGGAAGTCTGATGTGTGTTGCATGTCCAAGTCAGAAGTTGAACGCACTTGGAAGGCAAGGTCAATCCTATGGGGAACGCCGTGGAAAGAACCCAGCAGAAGACTCAATTAAATGTACAGGTCAAAGGAATACATGCACGGTACACCCAGCTCACAAGACAGACAGAGAATCAACTTGCACAGCAGTTGGGAGACATACATAAGATGCTTCCCCACTCAACCACCCACAGACGAAGACGAAGACGATGACGATGACAACAACGATGACGAAGACGATGAAAACGACGAAGACGAAGACGAAGACGAAGACGAAGACGAAGACGAAGACGAAGACGAAGACGAAGACGAAGACGAAGACAACGAAGAAGAAGAAGAAGAAGAAGAAGAAGAAGAAGAAGAAGAAGAAGAAGAAGAAGCAACAAGCCTAGCTCAGTTGGTACCCCCACGAACTGTTAAAATACAGACCCAAATTCGAATCCAGATACAATCAGATGACCAGAAGTTCCAGAACAAAATAACGCTGAATTACCTGGGGCCGGTCAGCTCAATGATGATATTTCAAGGGCATCACCTTTAAACGAAGAAGAAGAAGAAGAAAAGGAGGAGGAGGGAGGAATAAGAAGAAAGGCGACTACTCTAGCCTGTCGAGTACCGTGTTGAACTACTCAGTTGAACTACACAGGGTCTCTTCGTGTGACCCAGGATCTGGCCAGCTCGCCCTTATAGTTCTGGACTCGCCTACCTCCCTCCCAACCAGAGGAAATAGTGCTGTGTCCAAGAAGCAGATGTTTTCTGCGCAAAGACAGTCAGGGCAGAGACTGTGCAATCAAGAATACTTCACCAGCTGCAAGATGTCAGACAAAACGGACTGGTCCTTTGTATAACCACCACATATCACTAAGCAAGTGAGATTCTTCATGAAAATGGGTGAACTCAGGCACTGAATGCGCCATGGGACCACATGGGTGGGTGCCTGAAAAATTTGCACTGTCCTTTGCGCGCAAAAAAAAACAAAAAATCTCACGTGGTTCATGGCTGCAGCTTCGAGCATGCCTACTCCGCCGTGCAGCTGCAGGAGGACAGCTCGCACCCATAAAGAACTCTCAGCATGCCAAATATAGTGAGCCAGGTTATCACCATATAACCATGAACAGGAGTGCCCAATCTGCAGGCCAAATGGAGTCTATGGACCCACAGCAATTCCCGGCCTAACCTGAGTGTCTCACAGAGAATCCTCAGAAAAATGGGTTCCAATACCGCCACCCAAAAGTTGCCTCCTATCACCATCAACGGCAAAACAGAGCAAGAGTCGTGCTACCTCTGGTCTAGATTTGAAGAGAGGTTGTGAGCGCCCTTGAGGTAGTTTCTTAGTTCTGATACTTCGATCCAATTGCTTGCATCCTCATCCCAAATGTGACTGACTTTCCATATCCCTCAAACTCCCGACGACCCATTTCAACCAGCAAGGGTCTTTTCGGGTGAGTGTCCGGCGGTGGTTCACTCTATCCTAAATCCACGGATTACCGAAAAGAGGTTTTCCGAGAACTTCCTTTTCTGGTTTGGTTTGTGAGTCTTTTGAGGAAATCTCTCTCTCCATCTTTTGATGGGGTAGGATTCTGTAGGAACTAGGTTCTCTGATGGGGAGGAGATCCCCGGCCTCCTTTTGCCTGTTTTGGGTTCCCGTTCCTTATTCATTACCCATAATAGACCTGACATGTTTGAAGGGTAGGGTATTAGGGCCTCCTTTTGCCTGGTTTGAGATTCTGAGGCTTATTCATTACCCAGAATAGACCATTCGGATTCATTCCTGTTTCAAACCCTAGCTGTTATATGTCCGGTTGGGCGATGTACATAGAAACCGAGGATCCGCAATGTGATACAAAGGACGGAATGGACAATGCAGTGCAAGTGGAATCTCAACAAGCAATGTGCATTCTGATACATACAAATGGTGCTGAATAGCGCAGTGGAAGACTTCGATACAAGTCCTGACCTGACCGGGACTGACCTCATCCACGTAGCAAAAGATAGCGAAGCAGAATGCTAGAATACTCATGACTAACCCAATCAATGTTTGAACGCAGACCAAACATACATCGTGTCCATCACAAAGTGTGAAGGAGCCTGGCGCTGTACATAGGAAGGAAGCGCCAGGTCCAGACATACACAGACGAAGAGGAGGGGATCAGACGAAGAGGAGAGGGAGAGATGGGAATGTCGYCAACACCAAGTCTTTGTCACAAGTCCCAAATAATCCCTCGTTGCAATGTCTGAAGTCCAAAAGTCGAGTCTGGATCCAATGTCACCAAGCTCTTTCTCTCTTCTCTCGTAGTCTGCAGATGCAGTGAAGTCAGATGATGAGAGGGGGAGAGGGAGATGGTGGACTGAGAAGAGGAAGAAGAAGAACTCTCTCTCTCTCTGTTACAAGCCAGGTACTAACCTGTGAAGTTGGCGCTGTGCTGCAGGTACCTTGAAGACGAAGCTGGAGCAACGGCGCTGCAGGTAAGTACCTCTGGCCTCCGCCCAGTCTCTCTCTCTCTCTAGTACTATTCTARCTATGGCGCCCAGCGCTGGAGACTACAGCTACCTACTGCGCCCAGCGCTGAAGACTAAGGCTAACGCTACTAYTACTCCTGCAGCGCTCCCTCCAGAGTGCTGMGGCCGAATCCTGAAGACTACTGCCTCCTGCCTGAACTGCACGTGAAGTGCCTGGCCAGTCCTTATGAACTACCTCCTGCCTGTAGGGCGGGCCAGTCTTATATRGTGCTGGCCCGTCCAGGAGGCTGCTCTTGCCAATGCCCAAACGTGCTAGACCCTGAGGAAGCTTCCGGGAAGTTCCCAGGTAGCTGCTGGCTAAAGGCTGAGGAAGCTTCCGGGAAGTTTCCAGGTAGATTCTGGCTAAAGCCTGAGGGACTATAGGGCCCTTGTTTTCAGGCTGTCAGGCTGAAACGACACGGGGTCTGTAGGCCCTGGTTTTCAGGCTGTCAGGCTGAAATAGACACGGGGCCTGTAGGCCCTGGTTTTCAGGCTGTCAGGCTGAAACAGCCACGCGGCCTGTAGGGCCTGGTTTCAGGCTATCGGGCTGAAACTGACACGGGGCCTGTAGGCCCTGGTTTTCAGGCTTTCAGGCTGAAACTGACACGGGGCCTGTAAGCCTTCGTTTTCAGGCTTTCAGGCTGAAAATGGCACAGGCCTGAAAAATGGCCCGTGCAGCCTGTTGCAGGCGCAGCATGTAACACCCCCCCATCCTTATGAAGTCAAGCCGGGCCGGGGGCGAAGCTGACGGTCTGAAGGTGGAACAGGAACGCGGGTGCGGCGTGGAGCCGAAGATACCGGCTTGCCTTGCATCTTGCGTTCGTAGCGTGCGAGAACGTCTGGAGCTGTCGTTTGCAGTTCCGCACGGGTCAACCAACGGTCAGCTCTGTGGCTGCAGTATGCAAAATGGACCAGATACTCAGTCGGCCTGTTGCCGTAGTGGCGCTGGGAAATAATATCGCTGACCTCTTGAAAACCGTCCATAGAGGGTGGGTCTTGTGATCGTCGCCCGGGAAAATCGTCATGGTCTGCTGGCGTGTACAGAGCCAGCTTGGAGCAATGAAAGACCGAGTAGACGGGCAAGTGGGCGGGCACCTAAATGGTGAAGGAAGGTCCTTCAGGTGCATCTCCAGCGGGTGCCACGATCGACCAGGGCCCCATCCATTTTGGGAGGAGCTTGCGAGAGATGTCTTGTTCAAGGCTGAATTCCGCTGCGGAAACCCAGACGAGGTCACCGAAGCGGAATGGGCAAGGAAGACGCTGGCGATTGGCCTGCTGGCTCATGCTCTGCTGCGTCTTAGCCATCTGGTCGCGTGCCTTGACAAGAAGTTCTTGCATCCGACGCAAAAAAAGAAGATGGTTGTCGCTTTCGGCCGTTCGTGGAGTGATAGTGTCCAATGGTGAAGTGACCGGCGAGCCGTGCTCAAACTCGAAAGGCGACATCCCAATAGCCGGGTGGATAGAGGAGTTGTAGGCCAACTCGACATCCGGCAGCCACTCAACCCAATCTTTCTGGTCGGGACGGATGAGAGTGCGAAGGGAAACCTGTGCGGTTTGGTGCGCCCTCTCCGTCTGTCCACCGGTCTGGGGGTGGCGAGCTGAAATGGGCTTGAGAGATGAGCCCCATCGCTTGATGAGCGCCAACCAAAAATCGGACATGAACCGAGTGTCACGGTCGCAGACGATCTCCTTGGGGTAACCCTTGGTTTGAATCCAAGCGGCGTACAAAACCTCGGCCAACTCCGGTGCCTTGGCATGATAGCGACAAGGCAAAAACATGGCAAACTTGGTGAGTCGGTCGACCACTGTGAGAATCCCATCCACACCGGTCTTGTGCTTGGGGAACGGCCCTGTGATGTCCATGGCAATCGCTTCCCTTTGGCGCAAGGGGACCGGTAATGGTCGCAATTCGCCGTGCGGACGGTGATTGCGGGATTTGCAGCGTCTGCAAACCTTGCATGACTCGCAATAGCGTGTGACGTCGCCGAGAAGGCCGGGCCACCAAAAACGCTCGCGAAGTCGGCCAATCGTGCGATTGACTCCAAAATGTCCGGTGGCGGGTGCATCATGGAACTCTCCAAGAAGTCGTGTACGCTCGGCACACAAAGAAGGTCCTTCCCTCGCGAGTGGACAAGCAAGTATCCCTCTTGGATCCAGTAATGTGAAGGCGCCGGATTTGGAGAGGAGCAATTCGCATACTTGTCGCGAAACTCGGGGTCGGCTTGGTAGCCGCGGACGAAATTGTTCCGCAGGTCGTCGTCAATCTCAAAGGTCGAGTAGACTGCGGTGCAATGATCCGGACGCCGTGAAAGAGCATCCGCAAAACAGTTTGACTTCCCAGGGATGTGATCCGGAAAGAAGTCAAATTGGTCGATGAAAGCCATCCAACAGACGATGGTGCTGTTGACTGTGTCTTGGGTCTTGTAGAAGACCAACGGATTGTTGTCCGTCACCCATCGGAATTTTGACTTCGACCAAGGAGGAAGTGCCGCCACCGCTTGAGATCGTGGACGAAGGCGAGAAGTTCCTTCTTGCGTGCATCATCAATGGAATGCACAGCGGGCACTTTCTTGCTGAAATACTCGACCGGGTGCCAGTCCACTCCATCGTGTTGCTCGAGGACAGCACCAATGCCATAGCCGGACGCATCAGTAGTGACGTGTGTGGGCAACAGCGGGTCGTAGATACGCAAGACCTCCGCGGAGAGCAATGCGACCTTGAGGGCCAAAAGTGATTCCCGCGCATCCTCACCAAAGTCGAACGGCCGGTCCTCGCATTGAAGCTTGGTCAAATGAGCCGCGATCTTCGAATAGCCCTTGATGAAGCGCTGGTAGTAGCCGGCAAGGCCAAGAAACAAACGGATATGCGTGACGTTCCGTGGCTCCGGCCACTCCTGGATGGCCTGAATCTTGTCCGAAAGCGGACTGATGCCCTCTGGTGTAACAAAATGGCCCAAGTACTCAAGCTCTTGTCGGACGAATTCACACTTCTCCCGGTTGGCTTTGTACTTGGCACGGCAGAGTGTCTCCAACACACGTCGGAGATGCCCAAGATGATCCTCCAAGGTCCAGCTGTAGACGAGAATGTCATCTAGGTAGACCAGCACGAATCGGTCCAACATCGCACGAAACTCGTTGGTCATCGCCGCCTGGAAGGTCGTCGGGGCGTTGGTGAGGCCAAAAGGCATGACCGCCCACTCAAAATGCCCATACCACGTCTTGAATGCGGATTTGTAACAATCATTCGGGCATATCGAAAGCTGATGATACCCCGACTTCAAGTCCAACTTGGAAAAAAACTTGGCACCGCCCAGCCGCTCCAGAAGATCGTCGATAAGAGGAAGAGGCCCCGCATTCTTGACGGTTTGTGTGTTGAGCTTGCGGTAATCGATACACAGACGCAGATCCTTGTTCTTCTTCCGTACGAAGAGAACTGGTGCTCCATACGGGGAGCTGGTAGGGCGGATCCAGCCCTTGGCCAATAAGTTGTTGAGTTGTGCGCGGAGGACCTCTAGCTCCTCCTCGCTCATCCGATAGATGCAACCTTTCGGTGGCACAACACCGGCCTCAAGGACGATCTCATGAGAGATCGGTCGATCCAGCACCACACCGGTAGGTTCCTCGAAGATGTCGGCGAACTCGTCCAGCAACCGCACCACACGGGGTTCCGAAGATAAGTCCGTGGGTGAAGAGTCGGCTACCGCGACGGTCTGTAGGAAACATAGGCCGATTTCCTCGGGCTGCTCATAAGCGCAAGTCGCTTGGAATGATTTGGCCGTCACCACTTGGCACCGGATCGAAGGGTGCGGTAGAGGAATAGTACACGCCACTTCCGCGCCGAAGGCGTCACGAACGCTGAGAGTCCGCCTATGGAAGTTGACCATGTGATCCACACTTGCAAGCCAAGGCATTCCCAGAATGATGTCGAAGTCCGTGTCGAGAATATCGAACGTCACCGGTTCGCATGCATGAGGTGCAAAATAAACCGGTACGGCCTCGATGTAACGGTCGAGAAGTTGCTGCGTTTTTCCATCCGCCAACTTGATCGTCGTCGGGTTTGCCTTCCTTCGAACTTGTGTGCCCAGGCCAGCCCTTTGCATAAAGGCTTGGCTCATGAAGTTGCGAGACGCGCCGCTATCCAGCAAAGCGCTGCAGGACGCTTGCCCAACCTGGATGCGGACATACATCAGCGGTGTGTTGTTGTCATCGTACCGCTGCGTGCGAAACTCGCGGGCCACCGTGGTAACATACGCCAAGATGTCCCCCACCACAACTGCGTGATCCGTCCGCGAAGTTGGTGGTGCATAGAAGGACAAGTACTTGTGAAGATGAGCGCAGAGTGTTGCGCATTGCGGTCCCGGCAAGCAACCCGTGGTTGGGAGAGGAAGCCATGCGAAATCCTCAGACGTGAGCGGGTCCAATACCTCTATGTTGAACTCGCGCGCCGAATCCCGTGAAGAACCACCTGAAGACGATAAAGAGTTGCTGCTGGACGGAAAAGATACCGCACACACGTCTTGTCCTTGAGCAAAAGTACCCAGCGTAGGAACGAGCCGGGAAGCATAGTCCTCAAAAGAGTAAAGAAGAGGACTATCGACTTCCGCGTGTGCTTCGGAATGAAGGCCGGTCACTCACGAAGAGACCGATTCCGAAGACGTCGAGAGTGTCATCGAGTCACTCTCGGCGGTGCTCAGTTTCCCTGTTTGCCCTTGCCTTTCGACGGGCAGCCCAATGTCTTGTGGAGATCGTTGTTGCACCACAGGCAATAGCGGTATTTTGTGCGTTGCCTGTAGGCGGACTCCGAGAGACCAAATTGGGACCATGGGGCTGGAGCTGCTGCGCCGGGTCCGGGGATCAATGTGGTGTTCGTCTTCCCTCTGCCGCGTCCTCGGCCTCTGCCGGCGCGGCCACCATCCCGGGCGGCTGCGAATCTGTCTCCTTCATTGGCAGATACGGCCTCGCTGTAAGATTGGTCGGGTGGCATTGCTGCCGCGACCACGGCCACCTTGTGCCGATGCTGGTCCCTGCTCGGGCCTGCCGCAGACGAACGGCCGAGGTTCTTGGCCTCCTTGTTTGTGACAATAATCTGCGCGTCAAAGAGTTTTGTCGTCGTCGTCAAGGTCTCATCAACGTGAGTCAACACGTTGCTTAACGTCGGGGACGACCTCGAGATGAAGTAGTGCTTGATGGCCTTGAAGCCCATCTGCAGATCTGGGACGGACGTCGAGCGTTGGTACTCGGCGATCCAGTCGACACTCGGCAGCGTGCCTTGCTCGAATTTGAGCAATTTATCCATGGCTTTGATCTCCGGCGGCTCCACTTGGAACCGCTTGTGCCATGCTGCCTTGAGGTTTTCTCAGCTGATCTTGGTATGCAGGTCTGCAGCGACCACGCCGTACTTGGACAACAGATTGTCCAACCATGCCTGGCATGCGCCCCCTGACCGGGAGTACAGGTATGCGTGGTTCTTATGTTCGCTGACATGATGGATCTGCAACGTCAATTCAAACTTGCGAAACCATGGAATTGGTTCCGTCTTGGACGAATCGAGGAAGATTGCCTGGCCGTCCCACTTTGGGGTCGACTCACGTTCTGCGGAACTTGGATTGGCGGCCGCAGTGCAGATCCGCTGTTCCAATTGCTGGACGGTGGTGTGCTGTATCTGCATGCCATCCTTGACTGTCCCCATGTCGATCTCCAAGGCATTGAGACGGTCCGAAGTGTTGGAGGAGCCGGCGGCGGGGGCGGCGACTGCTTGTTGCAGCTGCTGAAAACGGCTGTTAAGGCTATCGAACGCCCGTTTGTGATGCTGCACCGAGTTGTCGAGGTTATGGATGTCCTTCTGCTGTGCAACGCACGTGGCCAGGAGGTCTGTGAGATGAGAGAGGAGTAGAGCAATCTTGCTTTCACTCTCCTCCATCTTCCCAGTCTCGGCCTCAGTCCGCCAGTCCGCGGCCATTGCGAGCAAGGCTCGCTCTCCCTTGAAAATCTTCTCTCGTCGCTGTATTCTTTCTTCATCGGCAGCCTTAGCTGCTGCCTCGGCCTGCAGGCGCTGTTGTTCTACTGCCAACAGACGTGCCTGTTCGGCGTCCTCTGCCTTCTTCCTGGCTGTAGCAGCGACCGCATCCGATCGTTGCTTAGCCTCGGTAATCATAGCCAGCATCCGGATCTGGTAGTCCGCGTCCGTTTTTCCTGGCTTCTGGTCCATGGGGGTTGTTTGCGAGCGCGTGAGCATGAACCAGCCCGGAGAGCTGCTGACGTGGCACCCCTTGCTGCCGTGGCACTGTTTGGCTGCTGACGTGTCACTGCTGATGTGGCACTGCCCGGCTGCTGATGTGTCACTGGCCGGCTGCTGATGTGTCACTGCTGACGTGGCACGGCTGACGTGGCACTGCCCGTCTGCTGACGTGTCACTGCTGACGTGGCAACTTACCAATGCCGCAGTAGTGGTACCCGGATGAAAGAATAAGATCAGAGGTGGCAACAACATAGGTGGGGAGGGGTGGGTGGGATAAATCGCCCAGATAAGGAGCAACTAATCAAAAACAAAAATTGTTCAGTAGGTCTCCCAACCTCCCTTGAAGTACGAAATATAAATTACAGAAAGATTTCGACTTCAGACTGCAAATGATTTATAGAACTGACTAATAGGATCCTAGAACTGCGAAAAAAAAATTCCGAGAAGAAATGACAATCATTCGGATTTACTCAGATGAGAATATTCCCAGTTTGGAAAATAATACCTGCAGGCAGGATTTCCCGTACCGTTTTCAGAAAAACAAATTTCGAAAAAAAAAGATATTCCAAATTTTTAAGTAACGGGAAATGCGAGTCCGGTTCAACCTCATAATCGTTAGATGGATCGTAATACGGAAATCAATCCATCAGACTGCTTGAAGCGCCACGCGTCACCCCCCCATAAACGAGAGTTTGGGAGGGAAAATGTAATCGAGTTTTTTATGAATATGAAAATTAAGAAAGAACTTCCAACAAGGTAGGTCTTTTTTGCGCTAGCGCCGCTGGTTAGCGCTACCGTCCGGCGCCACCACGCTACCGCCCTTCGCGAAGGCCGAGCCCTACCAGGCGCGCCTTCGCGAAACGCGCGGCAAGCCGAACGCGCGAATTCCAGCACGCAAATTTTCGAATCCGACCAAGTGGGAGTAAAGCAAGCCACGCCCTCGGGCGTGGCGACAAGGAATCCATAGCCATCATTTCCATCCTCAAAAGAGACAAGAAGGAGACGTGGCAGGATTGCAAGAATAGCAAAGGTGGGGTACAGTCAAGGGAGGCATTGAGGATCTTGCAAAAGGACAACGGTGAGGGGGAGAAGAACATGAAAAGAAGTCGACCTCCTCCACACATTCGAGGGAAGAGAGCGAGGAAGCAAGAAGAAGTCGAGAAGAGAAGAGACAAAACACAGCAATCGGAAGCCCACAATTAGTAAAACCGGGAGGACAGCAATAAGGCCGATAGGACTGCAAACAAGAGGTCAGACATGGTTTCCACTCCCTGCGTGGCTACTCGAGCTCCTTCCCGCGCGCGGGCAGGCGCACACCTATCCCTAATCGAAGAGGGACCGCCAGGTCGAAAAGAGAAGAGGAGACAAGATCAAGCGACACGGCACGCCACCGGACGTGGCCAGACCTAAAGGAGGAAAGAGACAAGAGAGAAGAGAGAGGGAGGAGAAAAGGCGGTAGGAGCTTCACGAATAGGTAGAAGGAGAAGCGACAGAGAAACAGGCAGGCAAACAATCCCACACAACACAAGCTCAGATCTTCACACCCAGGCTTGTCAGGTAAGCTCTCGTCGCCCACATCTGAGACCAACAGCCAGAACGGTGTCCTTGCAGGTTCGGAGCAGCGATCTTCACAGGGAAACAAGCGACAGCTAGGACAAACTTTTTTCTCCGCAGAGGAAATTTTAACTACCAAAAACCACGACAGAAATCTCCTCTCGACAGACACGACCCCCTTCCCCACCACTACACACTTTCCCAATCGCAGCTCTCCCATTTACCTCCCACCGCAATTCCCCACCCCACCTCCCTTCGCATCCACTATAACTTCCCCCGGCCCCAGATCGACAATCCACCTACCACCAAAACATCCTACAGACCGTCCTCTCCCCGACCCTTCTCACCAATCACCCTCACCTTTCCCCAACCCCCCATTCCCGACCCAAGCCCTCCCTCTACACCCCTCCACCTCCCACGAAACACCTCATCACACCCCGATTACAGAGACCGTGCGGCAATCACTCACATTCCCRTCACCAACAAACCCCAAACAGTACCYCACTCTCCTTCCACCCAACCCTCTTTCAAYCCTCCCCTCTCCCCCCACCCTCTCGGACCCGCACGTAAGCTACTAGCATCACAAGACACTACCCGATCGCTCTCACACTCACCATTAATCTTATTATTCGGACACAGTAATTGCTTTTACAACAACCAAGTCAATTCATTCAATCCATTATTACTATCATTATCGTGTATTAAAACAATTAACAATTATAAAGACCAACAGCATCATCAACAATAATTATCATTAAGACACCACAGATCCATTAACGCACTTTCAATAATATCTATATATT
>BFEA01000481.1:132504-149414 GCA_003427395.1 Chara braunii
GAGAGAGAGAGAGTTGTGACTTGAGACTTGACGACATTGGATCCAGACTCGACCTTTGGGATTCAGACATTTCGACGAGGGACTATTTGGGCCTGTGCTGAACACTTGGTGTTGACGACATCCCCATCTTCCCCTCTTCTTCGTCTAACCCCCAATCTCCTTCGTCTGTGTATGTTTGGGGCTGGCGCAGTCTTCCTGTGTGAAGCGCCAGACCCCTTCACACCATGGAATGAGGATGATGATGTACGTTTGGGGCTGCATTGCAATATTGATTGTTCGGATCATTGGTATCTAAGTCTTCCGCTGTGCTATTTTATACTTTGTATTGAAAGGTCGGTTCTTGTTCTGGTCTGCACCTATACGGTATGCAACACTACTCCTGAGGAGAGTCAGCAGTGCACCACGTGCTCCAACGCATCAGACCTCTGATAGCCCAGACTGCTTTGAATCCCAGAGAGTCAGAGCGGACAGCGTTGACCCCAGTCCGGTCAGCGCTCCGAAGGTCTGGCTATGTCCACCGTCTCCACCACGGGAATCAGCAACCACGACCTGATACCGTGCGCACAGCAACTTCCACCACGAAGTGTCAACTGCCAAAAAGCCCAGGACCGATGTCCCCATCCTATTTATACTCTACTACTAGCCTAGACCGACCTAGACCAGACTGAGTGACCGACCGGTACCGTTTCTGTTTCGGCCTCTAGGGCCTCTCCCTACCCGGCTATAGGCTATAGGACCGTCTATCAGCGTAGGCCCATAGGGCCTGTCTGTCCTAGGGGTAGCCCGGGTCCGCTATTCGCAGTTAGGGTAGCTGTAGGAAAATCGAGTTAGTACTGGGCCCATATTTCTATATTTACAGATATGTCCCTCACGAATTTTCCATACAGGCAGGTCTGTCGGTTAGTCCTCAGCCAAACAAAATTACGAATCTGTCCCTACCTAGAGTACAGCCTCGTCAGAGATAGGCTACAGGCAACCTGGAACCAGCAAGTCATTGCACCTGCGCACACCACCTTTCTCACATCCCTACCCCTCCTGTGTGCCCAAAACACCATTCTCCTGTGCATTACACACAAAACCTGCAGCAGGTGGACAGCTTGTGCCAACTCCTGCCAAGTAAACTCAATGACCATCTCATCTCCCAGCCTTCCACATGGCGGTCTAGTGCACCTATATCCACAATACTTTTGCAATTTTGAATTTTTACCTGTGCTGTGCAACATGATTGACCCTTCTTCTTCTTCTTCTTGAAGTGTGCAAAAATGAGAACAATGTGTTCGCCATGCCCAAAAGTCAACGACTGTCATGGACTGGAAATTAGCTTCAATGAGTCTTATCCCACTAATAAACCCCTAGCACTGATGCTATGTAACAGACTCGATCACACTTTTACAATCCGAGCGAATTTCGAATAGGCGAACTTCGTTGTTGTTTTTTTCAAGTTGTACACGTTCAGGGTAGGGCAGTTAGCATTTCAGCTCAAGAGCGCAGGTACCAACCCACCTCACCTCAGGGTTAACGGCCAAGAGTATCCCGCACCGGGAGACCTTTACGGTACCCAGTCGCACAGGCATCACCCTCGCTCCCCCAGAGGTGCTGCGAAGGACATTTTTCCTTTCCGGTCATCAAGCAATCTTGACTGTGTCTGGTATTTTGGAGTTAAGGGCAAGGATCGTGATGGAAGAGCAATGGGGGAGGTTTCTGTGCTGCATGGGGTGGTTTTCAATGACAAGAGACAGATCGCTTGTTCTTGGTCAATATTATTTTTCAAACATCCATCACTGATTAGTAATACAATTTATACCAACCATGAAATGACTTATCAAGTTGTTATTTCGCCATCAGGTTCTCAGACTTTCTCTTCAGACATTCAGTCTACTTTCGTTACCAGGGTTTTGAACCAGCCACTGCCAGTAAGCAGAATTTTGAATTTACCATGTCAGAAACAGCTGTGTATGCAAAGATAACATCATTGCCATATGAATGGCACGACACCTGGTCCAGCACATTTGAGTACCATGAATTCTTGCTGTTGTCTTGATAGTCAAAAGGAATGCCAGGAATGACTTTTGGGTCACTGAACCTACTGCCACACTTCCTACACACGTCTGCATAACAAACAGGTCAGAGCGACAAAAGCAACAAAAGCCAAACAAAATGGCAAGGATAAGAAGATAAGAAGATAACCTTCCCACATGCATGAATGGTATACAATAAGGTTAGGTGCTAGTACCGTGCTACCCCATTTTATGAAAAAAGGTAAGAATGAGAAGCTGAAAAACACAATCATGATGAGCATGAATACATTGGAGATTTTTTACATCAATCACCCAAAAATAGGATCGAATTCGTTTTCAACTTTGCAATAACAAGGGGATGCCTCCCGTCAATGCGGCGGAGGCGCCGAAAAAAAATAATTAGAAAACCGCATTGCCAACATCAGACACAGTTTGGCCCTTGGTATGGGCAGGTAGCACCATGCAGGTGTGGCCTAGCATGTGGGTCGTCCTTCCATCAGGCAGGGCTCCTACGTGCCTGTAGTAGAATAAGCTGTCCTCCCATCAGGCAACGCTCCTATGTGACGTTGTCGTACCAAATACCCTTACAAGGGTATTTGGCGTGTTTTCTGCAAGTCACATTAGTGCAGCCTCGTCCGCTCGACGACACGCGTACAGGAGGGAGTTAGGCCTCGGCAGGGTGAGCGGTGCGCGCGGGGCATTGACAGCGAGGCGCGACCATGCGAGGCTTGGGTGTGCGCGGCATCGCAGGTCGGCCCGTTACCCTTTTGTGTTTCCCCACGTCAAGCTTTATTTTTGTTAATTATTCCATTTATTGTTATTATTTATTTTATGGTCACGCATGCATTTGCTGATAATCAGTTCTGAGGCCGATGCCGGGCACAGTGGGCGATACGGCAGTCGAAGACCTAGAGCAGGCTCATCGAGACTCCGGCGTGATCGGGGGGGGGGGGGGGCTCACACAAGCCTACCCGCGTCGGGGCATGGACCGAAGAGATTGACGTGGGTGAGAGCGATGAAGTCCGTAGTCGTCGCTTCCCTTTGTGATTCAATTGGAAAGCGTCGATAGCCTAAAAGTGGGAGGGAATTGGAGGACATTCTAAGTGTTTTGGTGTGAGCACACCCGGTCCCACTGGCTGTTGCGGGAAAAGGGAGTGAGCAAGCCGTTGGGACCTGAAAAGTAGGAAGTAAGTGTTGGGCACAGTGGGTCAGGGGACGGCAGCACTGTGGCCCAGTTCATATGTGAGAGTACCAAGGTCTGCACGGGGGACGGCAGCACTGTGGCCCTGTTCATATGAGAGAATACCAAGGTCTGCAAGGGGACTCTCCTTTACCCAGGCCCATGCTGCAGACTTGGCAGCAGGCCCATGCCCTCATACTCACGGCATTGCAGCGCTATCGGGGAGTGCTACACATTCCTTAGCGGACTACGGCTGTGCGACCACCGGCTTAGTGGATTTCGGCTGCGCTACCACCAGCCTGTTGTCTGTGTCCGGCGACACAGGTCCAGTGTACAGGTTAACGCACTGTTAGTGTCAGAGGGGTTGAGGGCGAGCCCGGAAGGAAATCTGCGCAAGGGGGCACTACGGGGTTCGCTACCGTCGGGAGCAGCGTTGGCTGAAGGAGCAAGGCGGGCGGTTGCAGAGATGAGGTGAGCGCAGGTAGGGAGGAGAAGTGCAAAGCGAGGCAGCGCGGTTACGGGCACTAAGGCACTAGGAGCGACGAGCAGGAAGGGCAGAGGGGAACAGCGGGTGCGGAAGCTGTAGAACGGAGCGAGGTGCCAAAGAGGGGAACGAACCCGGGCTGGAAAGTGCGCCGGGTGCATGTAAGAAGTACGGGCTATGGCCGAAGCTGGAGGGAGTGCAAAAAGGTGAAAACCCACCCGATTCTTGATGAAAACGGGCGGGGGAAGAGTCAATCTGGAGGTTTTTTGGGCAGGGGTTAGTTTTAGCTAAAAGTTAGTAGGGTGAGAGGTCAGTGAGAAAACTGCTGCGCGGAGCTATGGAGGAAGTGTAAACGAAAGGGAGGAAACGGGGTTTTCTCGCTCATTAGTGGGCGGAATCGGGCAAGGGGAGGCTCAATTTGGAGGTTTTGGGCCTGGGCGAGTCTATTAGTAAGGTTAGTTTTGCTAAGAGATTAGTAGGTTAGGAGTAATGGAGAAAGAGCACTGCGCTCAGCTATGGCGGAGGACGGAGAAGTAGTCAGGTGAAATCGTCGATCTAACCCGTTTTTGTATGAAAACGGGCAAACGGAGGCTTGAGTTTGGGGTTTGCAGGCGTGGCGAATCTGATGGTAGCATCAGATTCCGCGTTTGAGTAACGGGTCAGGCTACATCATTGGTAGGGGCTGCGCGGTATGTAGGCAGAGGCAAAGTAGAAACATTTAAATAAATACTTCCGTGTTCTAACGGAAGATTCATTCTAAGTCTGCGTATTAAAAGGTTAGAAGAGTCAGACCGTTTGCAATGCGTTTTTGTTCCTTTCGGCTGCTGGCCTTCGCCACAACGGTTTCGGGCCGTGGTCACGTGTCCGCCGCATTCTCTCAGTGTCTTCTCGTGAGCTGGTCTCGTTGATGACCAGGTGCATGGACCCATTCGGGCACGGTTGCTTGGAATGGACATGCTCATTGTGAATCATTCCACACTCTGGGAGAAGACTCACTTTCAGAATAGCGAGCTATACGAGGTAACTAAGCACGAGAGAGAGAGAGAGAATGGAAACTTTCGTTGTCAAGCAAGGGGATTGGAGACTTACCTCTTGCCCAGTGCGTCGCTCAGAAATGTTGATCGGAGCAGTTTCGGCTGATCTCGCTGCAGACGCCGCTTGGGAAAAACACGATGTATCATGTAGTCGTGTTATAGCGGGGGATTCCGATTTCTTTTAAGAGGCGCAGATGTCTGCATAAGAGAGAGAGAGAGAAAGAGAGAGAGAGAGAGAGAAAGAAGCTTACCTCAAAGGCGGACCAGCGGAGCGGGGTGGATCGGAAGATTCCCGATGCCCTGCTGATTTTTGAAGTTGCTATACTAGAGTTATTGGGTTATTGCGCTAATACGAAGCCCCGTGCTACCGACGAATAAGCTCACATGCAGCTTAGCACCGGGTGCGTTGGCCGGCGTATACACTGCAGGTAAGGTTGTGTGAGCAACAAGGTTGAGTATCACGGTCGCTATCTTCACAGCTCGTTCTACTTCGCGGACAGTCAGAGACTTACCTGTTAACCTGTGCGTTGCTCGGCCACCTGATCAGGCTGAAGCCGCGAGAAGACCAGGTGCAGGTTGTAGGCTCACCTGGGGGTTGTGGGCTGCTCGTCCCGTTGAAACAAGGAGTGAGCCGTAGGGCGCGGGAACTTACCTGCCGATGCCACGGAACGCACTCTGCAGCACGAAGTGCCGGGTAGCCAGTTGAGGGACTGCTGGGTCCGTTTGTTTTGACTGGCAGTGCTACTAGTTGTTGAAGAAGGCAGCAGCAAGGCTAGCTGTGAAGCACGGGGCTATCATCACCTGCGGCATGAATGTGCTAAGCTTATGTAACGCGCCGCTGTGGACTTCTACTGCTGTGGGTTGTTGCTGGGTTTTGCTTCTCTCTACTTCAGTTTTGTTTGCTGCCAGGCAACTGCCGCAGGGTTTCCACTAATTAGTGGGGTATAAACTGTTGGTTGCGTAATGGTGGTTTGACCAGAACTGGTGATGCTGACGTAAGAGGGAGTGATTAAGCTCTGCAAAAGGGGTTCATTGCGGCAAGTTGGAGAGTCGTCAGTAGGAGTTGTTTCGACAATTTGACGTCGGTCTGACTAGCAGCTGCGAGTTCAGCCATCATTGCGGGGCCCTCAGGCGATGGAAGGTAACAAGGCCCTCTTCTGGGAGTTGAGTTGTCCCCCTCCTGTATCTCGAGAGTCTGAAACCCCTTATCTTCTGCCCTTCTTACTCTCAGTCTAATCCTGGTTACGAGAGGAAGGCGGCAGGCGGGATTGCAACCCGTAGGACCGCAGGAAGACTCTGTGGGGAGTCAGCCCACCGATTGCGGGAGCTCTGTCGGAACTGAGGAGGAGTTCTGGAGGCAGGGAACTGAGAGGTAATCATTGTTTTCCATCTATAAACCCAGTATAGCCCCTACTTGTATTCATTAGTATGTCTGACTGAGTATGTTGCTTGTCTCCCTATTTTGACTTTCATTTTGACCTTCAGGACACAATCCAGACTAAGTAAAGGAATAATTGTGCAAATTCAGTTTCAGGTTTGTTGTTTGACTGAAAGCAGATCGTGAACAAAGGGGGCTGCATCTGGGGGAAGGTTGGGAGGAAGGCAGTATTGCATGAGTTTTGACTGGGTCATTAAAGCTGGGAAGTCCCCATAAGTTTTGAGAGACCCAGTGCTGTGTTTATTTTGGATTGCGTGGAGCATCAAACCATTCCATAAGTTTGGGTGGTCTAATTGCTCTGAAGGCTGGGAAGTCCCCATAAGTTTGGGGAGACCCAGTGCTGTGGAATTGCATGAAGAGTCAGACCATTCTATAAGTTTAGGTGGTTTGGTTGCTCTGACTCGTGAGGGCTAACTATGATTGACTTTTCAGGAGCCAAGCACATTGTGTAAGTTCAGGTGGCTTGGTTGCCTTGTTTACTTGGGCTTTCTCGGTTTCTTTGGTTCTGAACGAGGAGGCCTGAGCCATTCTATAAGTTTAGGTGGTTCAGCCTCTTCCTGCTTTATTATGAGGGAGTAACTTTGACAGAGAGTCAGGCTATTCCATAAGTTTGGGTGGCTTCGACTCCATGCCACGCACAGATTAGATCAGAGCGGAACCAACCAGGCAGAGAGTCAGATTATTCTATAAGTTTAGGTATTCTGGCCCAATGCCTCGCACATGCTGGAACCCGAAGGTTATAATTTGGCTATACTTTATTACTATCTTATTTAAGAACAGGTTAGTCAGAATATTCTATAAGTTTAGGTAGTCTGACTATAGCTTATCACAATCTGAAGAGAGTATAACTAAGAGTATAGCTTAGAGTAACTTGGGCCGACTGAGCATTGTTTCTAAGACGAATGGCTAAGTCCTACGCCCGCTTTGAAGATTAAGTTCAAAGAGATATATACAACCTAGCTATTAAACAGTTCAGGGCGACTAGGATGGCCTAGTCATATGCTCAAAGAAGAGAAAAGTTGTTGTGCCCTCTGTTCTGTGTATACTCAATGGTTGGGTCAGGCATGTCCCATAAGTTTGGGTGGCCTGACTTTACACCTTATGTAAGTTGGGTATAAAGGGTTAAATCATTGAAAGGCTATGAACTATTGCTTGATAAATTTGACTTTGGAGATGGTGAGAGTACTTACCTTTGTGGTTTGGCCTGCATGTGACTGATTGCGACTACTATTTAGTCTGAGTTTCAATTTGGTAGGTAATTGCTTTAGTTGCTCGCCACGTGCTAGAGTCATAGGAGTTAGTTTCAATTCCTGCATTTTCTGAGCTAAGTTTGTTTTTACTTAGGTCAATTTTTGCATTTTCTGGGATCTTTTATTATACTTGGTCTTGTATAAATCTTGGTAAGCCACTTTCTCTACGGGAAGCGCTGCCGAAATTTCTAAGGAGTTAGTCAGATTTTGTCTTTTCAAAGTTCAATTTGTCTGACTTTTTTGGCTTAGTAAAAATCTGGAGAGTCTCCGTTTCTAAAGGGAGTGTTGCCCAAAGTTTTGCTAATTCAGGGAGTTAGATAAAATTGGACTTTGGGAGGTCAAAGTCATCTTTAGATTCTGAACTTGGCTTCGTATAAATTTTGGTAAGCTACTTTCTCTACAGGAAGCGCTGCCGAAATTTCTGCAAATCCAAGGAGTTAGTCAAAATTTGACTTTTCAAAAGTTCAACTTGTCTGATTTTGATATATGGCTTCGTAAAAATCTGGGAAGTCTCCTTTTCTAAAGGGAGTGCTGCCCAAATTTTTGCTAATTCAGGGAGTTAGACGAAATTGGACTTTGGACGGTTGAAGATTATTTCTGTTTTCATATTCAGGCTGATATGAATTCTGGAAAGACACTTTTCTTACGGGAAGTGCTACCGAAATTTTCTTAGATTAAAGGAGATAGATTATATTTTGACAGGTAGCGACTCTCGTGATCCACTCTGTATGAGGGAGATTTTGCCATAGGTCAACCTTTCTTTGGGCACTGGCTTAGAGATAGACCTAGGCTTGGTTATCAGGAGAGTCTTGAGTAAGAACGTGTCATGGGGATTTGTTCTCCATACACTGATGATTTAACTTGGGCATTGACCTGTCGTATGATACAGGTCTTCTTTGGACATTCGATCCAGGATCCGGACTAGCTTCAGCTTGATCCCACGATAATCATCTTCTGTTATCACAGATAACAGGTCGGTTGGTTGATCGCCGACTTGTCGGCTCACGACACAACTTTGCTTACACCTGTACCTCAACTTGATTGCCTTAGCCCTGAGATTTGATATGTTTCTTTGAGGGTTTTAACCAGACTTCTTTTAATGGCCATTTTAAAGAATTTATGAGATTTATGGAAAGTTGAACTATGATCGGGGCTTGACTGTGTGAGGCATGGTGTGAGTTACAGGGAACAGTAAAGTTGACCACATTGGTGTATGGCAATGTGGCTATTGTGTGTGTCTGTGTTTTATGCAGGTTGATATTTTGGAGTTTGGTATATGGACCATACTTTGGAGACAGTGAGAATGACAACCATGTGTCGCACGATCTGGATACCTGATGGGTTTATGTTTCCCCCTTCCTTTATTTTATCTCGATATCTGATTTGATATATGAGTGTGAGGATGTTTATCTATTTATTGATTGATTTTGCTTGTTAATTTTTATAGTTGGACGTTGTAGTCTGTGGCAGCCATCAAAGTCAAACCCCTTGACTCCTTTCCTGACCCTGGATGATGGAGCTGGTCTCCAGGGCCATAAGAGACGATTGCCACTACAGGTATGAACCTGTGTACCACCCACTCTCCGCAGGGTGCAGAAGAGGGTGTGGTTCTCAACCGCACTTGGCGGTTGTCCAGCGTCGAGAGATCATTCCCTCAAGGCGCGTGTCAGCCGACACTTGAGTGTCGAATGCGACCCTCAAGATTAACGAGGATCGCATGAGTATGGGTACTACATAGTACGCCATCATTGCGACTGCCTGTGTATGCTTCCATTGCGAGTCGATATGAGTTAGCCCTGCGCCCGCGCAGTTTTATGCTAAGTCTCGCGCGCGACGCCTATCTGACTTCCGCATCAGAGAGTTATGGGACGGCTACTAAGGGACTAGGAGTGTTGTTGCGTTGTTTGTTCCGTGTCGTTCTGTATATGTATGTGTATGTATGTGTGTTTTTTTATTTTTATGTTCTATAGAGTGGTGTGCGCGTGGTGTATGGGATGCGTCCTAGTCGACCGGCGACGAGTCGCACTTGGGCCTCAGTCCCCCAAGATGCTGGTTCGCGTGCGGGTCCGATAGAGGCATACTACCGTGCGTACCCCCTATGCTACAGCGAACGAGAAACGCCCTCGGCTGGTCCACCTCTGCGATTGCACCTAATTAGCTTTCGTATTGTGGACTGGTAGCTCGGCGGGGATACGCCCACCGAAGGGAGGTGACAGTTCCCGTAAGGTGGAGGTAAGTCGTGCCTCGCGTAGGCCCTATCCTGTCGTACGGGCTCGCGAGAGGTATGGCTGGCGCACTCGGCCGGAGCGGCTTGCGGAAGCTCCATGTATATTCGCGACAAGGATTTAAACCGACTCCTGCGTGACGAGGCCGGGAGGGTCCCGAGCCGCCTTGTGCGGTGTCGGACCGATGCGCTCGACAACGTATCCTAATATGCCGGCTAGCCTTCCACCGGGGAAGGGCTCCTCTGTTGTACTCGAACATGTGGGGCTTCTTTCCATCTGGCAGACCTCCTACGCGCTCTTTTGTCCTTGTATTCGAACATGCGGGGCTTCTTTTCTTTTTTTAATGGGACAATGCTCCAATCTATTTGTGGGGAGCAACACGTGCAGCAAACCGGCCCCATTGTCCCTTTGAAAATATACAGAATAATATGAGATACCGGGGCCATTACCCGCCTTTGGCTGAGATCTTTTTGGGAAAAATAGTACTATTCATGAGAAAGTTGGAGAAACCTACTAGAGCATTCAAAAAAGCCACAACAAGCATACAAGAACCAAGATACCTGAGTGTTGCCTAACAGACCAAGCCGAAGCCCACCAAAGCTGTCCTATTCTGAAACAGGTCTCTACCAAGCTCACGCCCCCAACATGCTAAGTTACAGGGCAGCGCGACCCGCCCCAGCTCCGCCAAGCGTCGTCCTGGCGGCACTCCCGATTGGTCACAGCATAGTGAGGACCCAATCTAGTGTCAATCATGAGTCTGCCAATATGCATTTGAGCAAAGGAGTGCCTCGTAGAGGGGGGAATTCAACAGACTTGAGAGAAGATCGACCTCTTCCAACTATGAGACCGTCGAGTGTCTTTGTTTGTGTTTGAGTGTGTGTACATAAGTGTCTTGACGTTCAAGCTTTTTCACTCGCACACAAAAATATGAGTTCTTAATAGGCAAAAAAAACATGTAGCGGCAGGTCAGTCACACATCGAGTCCGAAAAGACAATTAAAGACGTGTTGCGCTTTCTAATAAGCGCGGATGTCATAACTACAGGGGCAGGCAGTGGTGCACAGAGGGCCTGAGTCTGAAAACAGACAAAATAAAACATTGCCATTAAAAAAAAAAAAAAAAAAAAAAAAACGCCATGTAAACCTATTTTTGCTTTTTTGCACATTCCAAACTGCCACCATAACATAAGTTAAAAAACTGCATTGAGAAATGGTCCTTTAAAATAAATTGAGACATCCATTAAAATTGGAACGATACAGAGAAGATTAGCATGGGCCCTGCGCAAGGATGACACGCATAAATCGAAAAATGGTCTAAATTATAAAAAAAAAAAAAAAAAAAAAAAAAAAAAAAAAAAAAAAAAAAAAAAAAAAAAAAAAAAAAAAAAAAAAAAAAAAAAAAAAAATTTAATTGCCAAACCAAAACTCAAACCTTTTTTTTTTTTTTTTACATAAACACCTGCAAGAAACTGCTAGGGACAATGATTAAAGCATGTGCCCCTAGCAAATCTTGCAGGCGGCTCCAGTCAATTGGTGGGGAGCATCACCTGCTGGAAACAGGGTCCAGCGTCCCATGAATATATCCAAGTTTATAGACATAGTCGTTTCTTTCAACTCACAGATCTGGGCTGTCAACGGGCATTAGTAGTCGACGATCTGGATTTGAGGCCGATCTTAAGTACGTCTAACCGGCCACTGACACAGTCGGCCTATCAATGGCTCACATCCATAAATTCTAACATTAATGATTTCTATAGTGGTGGGGCGGGGGAAGCTCTCTAAACTCAACATGGAAGGTGCAATGGATGCAAGGTTCTTTGCAATGGCCAAAGCAAAGTCAGGAAGATCGATAATTGAGGCCTTGGAAGACCCTAAATCATACTTGCAAGCGCACGCCATGCGGGCGGTTCCCTAAGTGCGGCGCACGCGCCCAACCGATCCCGAGCGGCGCATGACGTGTGCGGGGAACGACCCGTCACCCCCCTCAGAAAAAAAAAAGGTCGGGGTCGAAATGGTGCGTTTGAGGCCCCCCACCAAAATTACAAGCAAGATGAAAAAAAAAAATACACGAGTACTGCCTCACCTTGCTCCTCCTCCCCTTCCTCATCCTCCATGTATCCTCCTCCCTTCTCCTTTTCATCTCCTCCGACATGTCCTCCTCCTGTTCGTCCTCCTCTTCCTCATCCTCCTTGTCTCCTCCTCCTCCTCGTACTTCCTCATCTTCCATGCCTCCTTGTCTCCTTTCCTTTCTCGTGTCCTCCCCTTCCTCGTCATCCATGTCTCCTCCTCCTCCCACTCGTCCTCCTCCTCCTGCCCTTCCTCTTTTCCCTATGTCCATCTCTTCTCCTCCCCCCATCTCGTTGACGACTCCTAGTCGTCCTCGCTATCCTCGTCGTCCTCGCTATCCTCGTCGTCCTCCTCGTCCACATCCTCCTCCTCCTCTCCATATCCCCATCTTCCTGTCATACGGCCCCCCGTTCCCCCTCCCGGAAAAAGATAAAATAATAATAATGAAAATAAAAAACCTGCACGATTCTGCACAAGCAACCCCCGCACAGAACTCCGCACGAATATGCGGCTCGTGCGGTTGCAAGTATGCCCTAAATGCAACCAAGGCCCCTTACACACATCCACAACAGCCTGCACAAAAATAGCAAGGGACTTTTACCAGGCGATATTTCCCATCAGAATGCGGAAACTTACCTAGAGCACAACAAATGGAGGAAATTGAAGATTTTTTGTGCCCATTAAATAAAACTCTCACAGAGCAACAAAGAGATGGTTTAGACAAGCCTCTGATGAAGGATGAAATATGAATGACATTAATTCAAACAGAAGAGGAAAAGACCCTGGGCATAGATGGGCTACCCAAAGAATTCTGGGAGACATTGTAGACAAGCACCTCACAGGACTCCATGGACTACTACCACGTGGTCTGGGCAACAGGCCGAACAGGGGAAATAGTGAGTTAGGGAGTACTTATGCTCCTTTACAAAAAAAAGAAAGGACCAACATTAAAAATTACAGACCTATCACCTTGCTTACATTAGTTTATAAATTAATGACTACAACCGTGGCTAACCGTTTGGTACCAGTCATGACTGACATCATACAGCCTGACCAAACCGGATTCATCAGGGTAGGAACATCCAGGACAATGTCCTCCTAGTAAATGAAATGATCAAGCTAACAAGACAATCTAAGCATAATGCAACGATCATCTTCATTGATTTTGAGAAGGCATATGACCACGTGGACTGGTTGTTCCTAGATAAGTGTCTGAAAAAGCTTAACTTTGGATTGTGCTTCAGGCGTTGGGTAAGGACCCTACACGCGAACACAACGACTAGAGTCATGGTGAATGAGAATCTAGCCCCGCCCATTAACCTCCAAAGGTCAATCAGGCAGGGAGACCCCATAGCCCCTTATCTTTTCGTCATAGTCATGGAGGCACCGACACCCAATCTGAGAAGACATAACGATATCAAGAAAGTCCAAGTGTCTTCAATACCACAGGAAGCAAGTCCGGTCTGTTCATTGTTCGCAGACAACCCAACTTTAATGATCGAGGCATCCCAAGAATCAATGGCAGAGGTCCAACACATGATGGATCGCTTCTGTAGATTGTCTGATATGAAGGTCAACTGGGGAAACAAAACCCAACGATGGTGGATACACTACCAAGGAGTGAGGCCCCCTGAACAACCCAGGCTTAAATGGATTCCTGAGGAAACCCCCATTAGAGTGTTGGGAGCGTTGATGTCAACAGAAGGCAGACCATCTATTAACAATGAATGGATCAATAGTCCACCTCTGGAAAAAATGATACTTTGGAAGGACAAGCATACCTCACTTATTGGACAGTCTCTAATAATTAATAACGTGGTATTCACCTCCCTGTGGTATAAATCAGTTATTTGGGCATTAGACAAGAATGCCCTTCGCCCCTTGCAACATCACATAGCCGCCTTCCTGTGGCGAAGAAACCATGAGAAACACAATGTGATCAGCAGAGTAGCTTGACCATCTATAATCCAACCCAAAATGAAAGGTGGACTGGGTATTATCGATCCTTCAATACAGGCTAAAGCACTAGCGATACACTGGCTCAAACATCTACTTTTCAATCTTGAATCCCCTTGGAGGGGGTTAGCTTTGGAACAAATTACCCGCTTAGCACCACAAACATCGGAGGGGTGTGACCCGCTGATGTGGCTGGAAAACAGGGGATGGCCCATCCTAAGAAGAGGTTCACCGCAACGAGATCTCCCCCCCCCCCCCCCCTCACTCAGACAAGCAGCAAGGGCCGACTTGCGAAATGACCCCTTTTGGCCTAGCCTTCTGAAAATATGGAGAAGTCTTCCCCTACCGCATAGAACCTTGCCAGAACGATGGGAAGAGGTGGTTCGACAACCCCTTTGGAGTCGAAGGGTCAAACCCTCCACTGCATGGACTCCCCATGGCAGGGTTGGGTCAAGCGAGGAATAACAAGGATAAAAGACATATGGGATACAGAAAAGAGGAACTGGATTGACCTGGGACAGCTAAGGGAGAGACTACGCTACTGTCACTGACCGAAAGAAGCCTTAGAGGCCATAATAGAAAAGATCCCCCTACCCTGGTGGAGAATCCTCAAGAAAGGCCCCACCCTACAAGAATCGGACTGGGTGACATTGAGGGAACGACCAAGTGAGGTGGGCAACATAGTCTACTGCGAGCCCAACGGATCAGTAATAGTGAATCTCTTCCAAGTAAGTCGGAACAACGTCGTTCAAATAACCTCTTCGGAAGAAACAATAATATGCCAAAAGAGGAACTATTCAGAATCAGGGTGCTCCATGAAAGAGAGCAATGTATTGCCTACCTCCCCCGAGTCCCGATCCACCAACTCGCCCTGGACCCGTTAGAATGGACATGGACAACACCAGCGGCGAAGGGCAGGAAATTCACTCGAGAATTATATGGCCTAGCGGTCAAATTGACCTACAGGCTCCGCAGGCCGAGAATACACCTTCGTGATCGGGTGGAGTCACGCTGGATGAACCACCTAAACATTAATAAAGACAAACTAACAGAAATAAGGTGGTTCAGAATGACCAAGGAAAAAACAGCAAAATTTGCCTCACTACAATGGCAGATAGAGCACCGCTGCCTACCGATAAACGATTGGCTGATAGATAGAATGAGCCTGGAGCAAAAAGGGCAAGCCCTGCCCTGTTGTAGGCTATGCACCAATGCATTCCCATCCAGGAAAAGGCCAGAAACAATCGAACACATATTTCTTCAGTGCCAGGAGTGTTGTGGCTGTGGAGATGGTGGGGTATACTCTGGAACAATTAGAAACTCAGATCCAGTGGCCGTGGGACTGGAAGGCCTTGCTGTGCGAAGCCTGGCCAAAAGACCAACTGGATTATTTCACCAGCAACATGTTCAAACTAGGACGCAGGGCGGTGCTTTGGGCCCTCTGGCGACAATGCTGCACATATGAAATGGAAAGAGCAAGACTAAAGGGACCCGAATTCACGGAAAGCATACAACAACAACTTCAAACAGAAATAAATGCAAAATGGGAGGGGGTTAAGGCTCATATTCAATCCCTATACACACGAAAAGATATCCAACAAAAAATCCAGGAACTTAGCTTGAGCTGGCTTGGGTTGGACAACAGGGGGAGGATAGGGAAAGTGGAATGGAAAGGGGGACAAAAGGAACCAGGGGAGGGACAAGGGAGAAGGGATCTAGTGAGGGACTACCGGTATTCCGATGAAACCCAACGAAGAATTCCCCGATTTCTCCCCCCCCTCATCCAACTGCCTGAGGTAAAGAAGGAAAAGTGGAAAGGATATTACAACGATATCAGACGCTTGGGAAAGGAGCAAGGGTTTAGGGGTTTAAGGATTCATCCCAAAAAGGGAGAGTAGGTATGCAGAAAACTGGACAGCAGCATCCATCCGTCCCCCATGTCACAGGAAATGAAGCACTGGATTGGTCACTAAGATCTGGACCCACAAAGAGAGGAGGTGAAGAGGTTTTGTACGAGTCCAGAATAGCTCGAGACACTCTTGCACTTTCAGATGCTAGAGAAGTCCATAG
The DNA here is from genome assembly GCA_003427395.1 of Chara braunii. Classification (NCBI taxonomy): domain Eukaryota; kingdom Viridiplantae; phylum Streptophyta; class Charophyceae; order Charales; family Characeae; genus Chara; species Chara braunii. The sequence goes on from BFEA01000481.1 coordinate 148,225, forward strand.
GAAATACAGTCATGCTCTGCCAGACACCACAGACATCAACGATATCCATCTCATCATGTACTCATCCATTCATGTATTCAAGGGACACTGGACCTGTTTTTCAGCAGGTGATGCTCCCCACCAATAGATGGAGCTGTTTGTCCAAAAAAAAAAAAAAAAAAAAAAAAAAGACTGGTGGAAAAGATCTGTTAGAACTTAGGAAAGTTGGTTAGGAGGAGGTCCGACTTCTTGATGAACTGGACACGATTTCGACCTTTCAAGTTCAATCAAGTTTACATTTGCAGACGTTTCTGCACAATGGCACCATCTCAGACTCAAAATAGAAATAATACTGTGTTAAACTCCGGGCCGCCCGACGGCGCAGCCTCCGTCCCGCAGGGGTCCCGGGCGGCCCGGCCGGTTGGGTCCCCTGGTTTGACGTCGGGCGCGCCCAACGCATTTTTGCATGGGGGGGCGGGAAGGCCTTTTTCGATGTTTTTTCGCGCTTGGGAGCCTCCCCGCCCCCCCACGCAAATTCTTCCGCCGACTGCACATTCGTTCGGGCGGCCTTCGAATTCAAACGTCGAGTTCGTGCTGCCCGTCAAAGTGGTCTCGTCGCTGCCCATCGAAGAGGTCCCCGTCGCTGCCCGCCTTCGCCAAGGTGCCCGTCGTCGATGCCCGTCGTCACTGCCGCCGCCGCTGCCCGTTTCCCAGCTCGTCGTCGCTGCCCGCCGTCGGAAAGCTGCCCCATCGTCGTCGATATGGTACCGTTGCGCGAAGTGCCACGTGTCAGGCTCCCTCTCTCTCTCTCTCTCTCTCTCTCTCTCTCTCTCTCTCTCTCTCTCTCTCTCTCTCTCTCTCTCTCTCTCTCTCTCTCTCTCTCCTCTTCCTCTTCCTTCGTCATTTATTATTATTATTTTTTTCCGTCAACGGAACTCAAAATCGGCAGGTCCTCCTCCTCCTCTCTCTCCTCCTTCCCCTCCCTTCGTCTTCTTCTCTCCTCCTCCTCCTCCCCCTCCTTTCGTCTTCTTCTTGCCTCCTCCTCCTCCTCCTCCCTAAATATTCTTCTTCTTCTTCTTCTTCTTCTTCTCTTCTTCTTCTTCTTCTTCTTCTTCTTCTTCTTCGCATCCTTGGCTAGATTTGCCTGGGTGGTGGGTGGTAACTGGGGATCTTTGATCTCGCAAGTTTACCCCCACCAGGAAATTTCATAC
>BFEA01000481.1:184887-195984 GCA_003427395.1 Chara braunii
AGAGAGAGAGAGAGAGAGAGAGAGAGAGAGAGAGAGAGAGAGAGAGAGAGATCCTAATGGAGTGGAAACATGAATGGTTGTGGGTGTGCTGTTGCTGGAGGCAAAAGGATAGGATGGGTCAAAATTTGAGGTCATTTGAATTTGCTTTACTTGGTCGCCATTGCATAATGCACACTATCTGGTGTTGGAAGGCACAGGACTTGCCTCGGCGCTGTCAACATGAAAAGCATGAGTTCATAACTTTATACAACTATCCCAATAAAGCAAATGTTTCCATGGTCCCGTGTTCACTGATGATGTAACGCTCGTGTAACACTCTTGTCCCTTATACAACGACACAACACACCAGCACCAGGCAAGATTGCCTGGTTGATGCACATACCTACAGTTGTGTCGAGAAGCTGGGGGCTGTAAATCACTGTGGAATTTGGCATGGAAAGCAACTGCACAGTCACTCTCTGAGTTGTTCCTTCATTTGCATTTATCGTCCGTGGCGCCAGCATCACTATTGGATCTTTGATGTTTACATTCAGAAGCTTCCGCGTTGTGTCCGCTCGCCGTGTTGTGATTCCATTTGCAATCGCCCCATCAAGTACAGCTCGCTTCACATCGGCTTGCCGGGCGTCGCTGTTGGCCGGATTGCTCAAGTACAGGGCGATGATCCCACCCTGCCGAGAAAGTCAGCAATGCATGAGTGAAAGTCAAAGATGAAGACTTTGACTGTCCTTGGATGAATGGGCATGGATGCAAAACATGAAGCTGACACAAAAGTGGATGAGTGCACGAAGAGTTGTTGAAGTAACGACACGAACTTGCAAAGTAGTATCAATGCAACATCCATGCAAATCCCACGAGTCCAAATGCCCACAAAAAACAACAGGCATTTCGGACCAAGTGAGCATTTCACCAAACATTAAATAGTAACTGTTTCCAATCACGCAATAAGGTAGGCTATTCTTCTGGGCGCCCCGGCACCTAACTTGTGCCCGGATACACACCCAGGTGCCCGGCCAGGCATGAACTCCGGGCAGGGTTCTGAGTGGCACCAGCGCCAAAAAGAAAAATAAATAAATAAAAAATCCACAAAAACAAAATGTTGTGCACAATTGCAATACAAATGACATTTGCTGAGGGTCACATCCGAATTCCTCACAGAATCCAAGATAAAAAAGAAAACAAGAAAATCAGAGTAAGACGCCCCCCTTTCAAACCCTTTAGCCCATTAAAAACCAATTTATAGTATTTATACCCCCCTCCCCCCCCCTTGACAGCTTACACTCGAAATCAGAAATGAGCCCGGATTTGGGCTCCTCTGCACATGAGCAGAATTTGCAGAAAACCCTCACCAAAAAAAGAATGTAAAAGGAAAAAGGGCTGACTTTTGCCTGCACCGGTGCCCCGTCCAGGTGACCCCCAGGCGACTTGCCCAGGTTGCACGGCCAGGTGAGCCAAGTAGCTTAGGAAATAACTTCAAATAACTTGAAATAAGCCATTAAACCAAGGATTTTTAAAATTTTCACCAAAAATTGAAGTTCAAAAGACTAAGGGCATATTCACATGGGGACCTAAAGTCGCAAAAGACTCGTAAATATCTGGGACGTTTGGTACCATGTATTTGCTCCTTAGGGTGCCCGTGTGGTCACACGCACGTTCTCTGTCCACAAAGGACAGTCGCGGCCCTGACATTTGCACCTCCCAGGAAGTGCACGTAGTCACATTGCTTATCCAAAAAATATATAGAGTTCTTTTTTTTTTTTTCAATGCTGAACTAACACGCACGGCTGTTTTCCTCATGCACAAATTTCTTGAAATACCGCACGGAGAAAGAAAAAATTGAAACGGTAATTTGAGACCACCCCTGGAGGTGGTCTCGAAAAGGGTCCTCCAGCGGCCCCGCTGGCTGCTGACAAAAGGGTCACCAAAAAGTACATTTGGGTAGCGGGCCTCCCCAATGTGACCCGAAAACTGCCTCAAATTTTGGGATTTAAGGTCATCAGGTCCCTGTGTGAGTATGCCCTAAGGGCATAATACTCACACGAGGACCAAAAGTCTCAAAATTTTGAGGCATTTGGGTAGGCTTATTTGGGACTCCTCATGTGGTCACACGGGCGGACTTCGTCCAGAAAGGACGGAGTCGCGGGCCCTGACACTTCGCCCTCAGGGGAAGTGTGCGTAGTCACACGGGTGAGGACCAAAAGAGTAGATGGATTTTTTAATTTTCTTTTACACGCCAAAATAACGCAAGAAAGTAGATGGATTTTGTTTTTCTTTTCTTACAACGTACATGGGCCTCGCTGCACTACTCTCCAAATGTGCAAAATGAGACTGAATCAACCGCTAGAACATAGATAGATACACTGCCATCTTTTTTGTCTTTTGTTTGGCAGGCTGTTTTCTTCATCGAAGATTTTTGGCAATAAGATAAGATGGGAAAAAGAAAATCGAATGGTCATTTGATGATTTGAGACCACCTCCATAGGTGGTCTCAAAAAGGGTCCTGCCGTGGCCCCCCAGGCCGCTGACAGAAGGGTCACCATTTGAGGCATTTGGGTAGCGGAACTCTCCAATGTGACCCGAAAAATGCCTCAAATTTTGGGAGTTAAGGTCATTAGGTCCGTGTGAGTATGCCCTAAGTCGGAGACGATTAATCACTAATGCTTAGCATTAACCGTGGGAGTTGGAGCATACAATGGGTCCGCTTGAGTGCAAATGTTTCTAAACATTAAACCACCCAACAGCCGCATGCGTCTACCTAAAGTTGCTGCTGTATCTGTGGAGCCCGCACTTTCAACGTCCCAGCATGTCTTCAGCCACTCCTGTACATAATGGATGGGACATTTTTCGTCAGGTGGTTTAAGAGACTGGTAAGCCTATAATTGTGCCTTTAGAGTCAATCATCTCTCTGTGACGGGCAACCTCATGTCGAAAACTGCTTTCCTATCGAAGTGGAGCGTAGGCCCGGGAAAGTGCTAAGAAGGGGGTGCGCAAAAAAAATTAGGAAGGATGGTGGCTGGAGTTCCAGGTTGGAACTTGAATCTCCATGTATTGGTTACAGTATGAATGGCGAGAACAGGAAGATGACAACAATTAACAGGTTTGCAGGGACATCAATCAAAATCCAGGGTTCTGAAAAAAAGGAGAAAAGACAACTTAAAGCTCTGCGTATTCAAAAGTAAAAATCACAAATGGGTATCGTGTCGCCAATGCCTGCATTTTCCTGGTTGAAACGGGACTGGTGTACACATGGGATCACAAAGGTCAGTTATGGCGCATTTGCGCGTTCGGCAGAGCTCGGAGTCCGAGGCAAAAGGCCGGAGCTGGTCTCTTTGTTCTCATAAACCCTTCCGCCTCTGCGAGGCACACTGACCCAACCTTGCTGTCGGTCGCGATTTCACACCAGGTCCTACAGTCGGCGAAAGGGGTTCGAGGCCAGAAAGGGCCTATGGCGGGCTGCGGAATAAGTGTGACGTCGCGATAGGGGCAAAAGAGAGAATAACGGGGAAAAGCAGTGTCGATGATGACGGAACATGCTCCAACAGAACTGGGACACCAGGACTTGTTAGAGAAGAAGTATGGCTTGTAAATCTCTGCAGCCATTCACGTACATGTGTCCTCATATCTTGACCATTCGTGGGCATGTGTGAATACGGGGTGACAGTGGATGACCCAGTGAGTTGAAATTGTTGGGAATATGCAAACATGGTTTTAATCTAAATCGATTCTTGTGCGTTCATGTAACAACAGGAAATCACATCTCCTATGCTCAAAGATTAAACGTCCACACATCGTTAATCACACGTGAGAACAACCACTTAGAAGAAAGGAGCTACCAGTCATTCAATTCCATGCAAAACAGAAAACACTCAGGTTCAAGCAATCCTCATTCCAGATTTCGAGCCAAAATTTTGAGAAGAGAACAGATCACCTTGTTCTTGTGCGTTCATGTAGCAACAGGAAATCACATCTCCTATGCTCAAAGATTAAACGTCCACACATCGTTAATCACACGTGAGTACAACCACTTAGAAGTTAGAGGAAAGGAGCTACTCGTCATTCAATTGCATGCAAAACAGACAACACTTAGGCTCAAGCAATCCTCATTCCAGATTTCGACAGACAACACACCAAAATTCTCAGAAGAGAACAGATCACCTTTACATAAAGGATAGAGAAGAAGACGAATGCCAAGGAGTAGCTCTCACTTCCATCAAAAGAAGCACTGATAAGGCGAACCACGTTACTCCACTTTCCGACATATAGCACCTTCCTCGTAACCACTCAATCCTACCACCGATCCGTGATCGCATGAGAACTGACAGTTCCTCATTGCACATTAGCCGAAACCTTCAGCCATCGTCACCCCGCAGAATAGATGACCGTGCAAGTTTGCATATGTCCCACAGTCCGTCATGGCGGCCGGGCAACTTCACTTGATCATGGTCAGCACATCAGGAATTCCCGACTCGCTGATCACACCAATATAAAGCCAATCGGCTCAGAGAATAAGAGAATGTTGCTGATCACACCAATATAAAGCCAATCGGCTCAGAGAGTAAGAGAATGTTGCTAGCCAGGTTTATAGTGACAAAGAGGAGGAAGAAGGTATGCATGGCGAAGGTGTGTGGAAAAGGGGAGGGACATAGGATGAATAGAGGAGGCCTGTGTGGAATGTATAAGGGGCATGGCGAAGATGCGCAGAAAAGGGGAGGGACATAGGAATAGAGGAGGCCTGTGTGGAATGTATAATCAAAACTTGGCATGGGGTATGTAGCTTGCTCCGCGTGACAATCTGACCTGCAACGCCATCAGGTCAATCAGATTGGAAAGAGAGGGGGGGCAGGAAGAAGAGTTTCAAGAATCAGGTGAGGTGGAAGAATGCACGGGAGAGGTAAGCAAGAAGCAGAGGGGCCAGAAGGCAGGGCCAAGTGCGCTCAAAATTCTGGCGTGTTAAGAAGTGCTAAAGTAGGGAAACTGGCTTGTAGGCACTAGTGAGAAATCAAGAAGATGCGGGAATGAAAAGGCCTACCGCAGGAGAAGGAGAGGAGCAACGCCCGAAATCCGAAGACGCTGAGGCGATTATGCAGGCACAATCTAAAATAGATTAAAACCCTACGCACGCTGGCGAAGTCGTGAAACAAAAAGGATATGAGCAAAAAATCCTATCTGTCTTCCAAACTTGAGAAAGGACAGAAACAAAATTGAAAAAGTCTGCAAAACGTTGGGAGGAGCCCAACGCAAAATATGTCTAATTCTCTCTTATATACACCCCCACAAAGAACGAAAACAAAAAGGGGCGCAAAAAATGGAGCGTCCAGTATGAGAGTGCGTCACATATGTGAGGGGCAGAGGGAGACAAGGGGGGTGTTAGGGGAACGCAGGAATGGGACCCCAGATCTACCCAAAGCTCCACAGCATGTCAGGCACCCAGTAACAAGGCTGAAAAGGTCAAAAGCTACAAGGCAGGTAGCAAAGGTGCTAGGAAACACAAACATCGCCAACTGGGTGTAGCTCAGTTGGTAAGGCGTTCAAGCGGCACTCAGGAGGTCGTGGGTTCAACTCCCATTGCCCCCACGATAGTGCCTGTGGCATGCTTGGTGTCATGCCTTCGAGACGGCCAGTTGGTAAGCAAGTGCGTGGTAGCTCAGTGGCCAGAGCTCCGGTGTTGCAACGGGGAGGTTGCGGGTTCGACTTTGTCAGCCCACAATTTTCCCCGAGCACAATTGGTTGGTGTAGGTCGCACCCCACGTACTTGTCCCGAGCCTGGCATAGCACCTTTACAGACTAATGACCTCAATAGCTCAGTGGGTAGAGCTCTGATATTGTAACTTGGAGGTCCCGGGTTCAACTCCATACTATGCTCATCATGTCTATATATATACTGTTCGTCATATCAGCTAGGAATGATCCTCTGGACAGATTTGGGTGGGGACGTGTGCCTCTCCTGCGGAAGAGCTGATGTGGGATGGATGCTACTCTCTTTCCGGCCGGAGAGTGGTAAGGCGTTCTTTGGGTGAATGGTGATACCGTGGCAGTCCTTTGGTGGCAGGGGTGCCTTGCAGGGAAACCAATGTCGAATCAAGAGGTGTGTCCTACTCTCGATGGCTATAGAGTCTAGACCCATTCTAGGGGAGTGGGTTAGCAGCGGTGGGTCGGGGGTTGTTGATGAGGGTCGACGTCTCCACCATTACCACTGGTCGATTCTCTAGCGAACAGACATAAGCAAGGCTCATTAGTAGCAGAAAGCAACCACATACATCCATTCAGACTATGATATCACACTAGCTCACATAACAACCAGCATATTCAACAACCAACAGTAGCCATATATGAACCACGCTATGCTGGGTTGGTGCTTAGAGGCAGGGGGCCTCATGGGTTAGACCTTGGTTAGCCGAACATTAGACACTGCCTATATGGGTGCCCTCACTGCTCACGGGACTAGTTGAGAACTTCACGCCTAGCTCCAGAGGTACCCGTATAACAAGGCTTGTACGCAGTTATGTGCCTCAACTGGGGCTGAATGGGGGAGCTCATTCAGCGTCAGTGCCCGCGTCTGCTGTCTGGTCAGGTTGCTCCAGTAGAGAGTGATGTTCGTCGCATGAGGTAAGATAGAAAAGGAGTGGTGGGACTTGCCGGTGGAGTAGGAACCAGACTGATGCTCCCCAGAATGGAAAAGGAGCCTGGGCTATAAGGTCCAGTTTTGTAAAAGAAAAAAAGAAAAAAGAAAAAAAAAAAAGGAGTGGCGGTGTGCCAGGAGATATATATCGAGAGAGGTGGTAGGATGGGAGTCTCGTGAGTATGTTTCTAAAAAGAGCGGGGATATGAAGGGCAAGCATGGGTGGCTGGGAACGGGGCAACAGAGTTGGGGGACCCGCTGTTGCTGGGACCTGCGCAACCCCAACACCTTCAGAACAACGAGATATATTCTATAGCAATACTGCGGGATAAGGGTAGGCAACCTTACAAAATTGCAACAAGGGACCAGGACCTCGATTTCAATTCTTGGAACTGGGAACTGCCGGCCCATCGTAGCCTTCGCCAACCCCGACCGATGCATCAGATTACCACCGAGAGTCTTTACTTGGCACAGCTGTGGGGAGCTCAAGAATCGGTGGGCCAAGCTCTCTTGGCTGTCAGACCAGGGATTGAGCTCATGGACCGAGGAGGGGTGGACAGCCTACTGGTCCCGGATCTATAGCCTCCCGATCAGCGCCAGGCTGGCCTCCTCTGGCTACTAGTCCACCTCGATGTGCTTACCCAGCAATGGATCGTAACAACGCCGCCACAAAGATGCAACATGTCCGATCTGCAGAAAGGAGGAGGAGACTTTGGCACACACAACGATAATGTACAGACTGTACTTCAACCGGGTAACCAGCCCGGAAATCATACCTCGATGTGGTGGCCCGTGGATAAAACCGTTGGATAAGCAGTTGTGCTGGATGAGAGCGGAGTGTGCGACTACTGCCTGTGTGGCGGATGCCTTGTGTGGTGTTGTGTGTGCGTGTGTGTGAGTTGAAGGACACTACAGCCATGCAGGGGTGGGGTGGATATCACGACCGGCATGGATCCACTTTTGTACACCGTGTCATGGCTGTAGTGGATAAGAGACTTGGCTCTTGAGGCTGAAGGCACCGGTTCGAATCCGTGCTTGCACGGAGGAGGTCCTGTGGCTGATAATGTACAGACTGTCCGGCAGTGGGTAAGTTTTGGGAAAGATGGGACCAGGCTATTAGACAATATCATCTGCCATTCACCCCGTGTCAACAAGGCCAGATGAGGGTCGGCCAAATCCTCCTGGGTTCTCTAGTTAAGTCTAATGAGCAGGACTACACACAGGAACAGATGCGGGCGATGGAGGTATTGAGATGCGTCGTATGGTTCTACAGGAACGGTCCGGTCCGGGGAGGAAAGGGATCCTCCTCGGCCAAAATTATGGTGTACCTACAGGATAATCTCAGATACACACTGCAGGTGGACTTCAATCGGGAACACAGTTGGCTACGCACAGATATGACGCTTAAGTGTTCAGGATTTGACCGTACCTGGGCTAGATACCCAGGCCTCCTCTCCTTGAATCACAGAGCAGCATCTGCAACTAACTGGTAGCCACAGCCCACGAGTAAATTGCAGAGGCTGGGCCTGTGTACACTTCTGGAAGGGCCCGGGGGCGGGAAACTGGGGCAGGGCACAGCCTGGACGCAGCCTCTCCAGCCTTATCATCCAGTGCAAATGAGAGGAGGCTTCCCAGGCTCACACATTCGGGCATTGTGCCAATGCGGCAGTAGCTGAGCGTTGGGCCCGTGGAAAGCTTCTGCGGTGGCAGCAGTCCCGTACCCTTGCAGAAGTATGAAGATGGTTCTCTGCGGTTCCTGTAATGCTCACTGGACACTCAAGGGCCTGGTACAAGTTGACCCGCTCAGGGCTGAGAGGGTGGAGCCACTGCTTTGTCACTTGTTCATCCCTGAAGAATGCAGCAGTTTCTGAAGGAATGCAAACAAGACGGACGGCATAAGGGCGTACTCACACTCATACATTTCTGACTTGTTTCTGAATGAACTGTAGCCAGATACATCCAGGACCGGCCGTCATTGCGGTCTGACATGACCAGGAATATCCTAGCATGAGTATCCTCTGACTCTCAAAGAGTGGCCGGAGAATGCAATCCCGTAGAAGGTGTGATCTCCAAATGCAGTCCAGAACAAGGAAATACGAAACAGGATATAGTAAATACGTGCCCACATGGCAGAATGTTTCACACATCTACTGACTCTTGATGAATCCGTCATGAGTACTTGAATTCTGCTGAATACAATAATGTTAGGGGATATCGCTTCTTTTTTTTTTTTTAAGTTAAAAGAAAAGAGGAGCAAGGCAAATATAATCTGGATGAGGTGCAGGAATAAAGGAAGCAGAGCCCACCACAAGAGGAGTAGCCATCGACGTTCCTGATAACGTTACATAACCATCATCGGCTTGGAAAGATGAACTCTCGATAGCTTCCCCCTGAAACATGACGATAAAAAAGGTTCGAGCAACAGTATGAAAACTTCTTCCGAAGGACTTTCTTGACTTGGCCCAGGTCCCTGACTACCGTCTTCACCTGAGTACAACGCCTGCTCATTGTGACTGCATCTGGACTGAAAATTGCACCAAATACGGCTATAATGACCAGGTGTTCTATTCGGGTGAAGACAATACTACACCGATGTTAGTGTTGACAAACAGTGTATTCAATAACGTTAGGAGCCACCCTTACCCCCTTTTTAAAAACAAAAAGAAAAAGACGGATATCCTTGACTTTGACAACTTTCCCCGCAAGGAAAGGTCTTGCTTGAAACAGCACGATTGGCAAGTAATGAAAACAACTAATTCATTCACGCTGCAATTCCACCCCTAAGTCTCTGACTGCTTGCTTGGAGCAAGGAGACGATCAAGAAGATATCAGACAAATTGACACAGTCGATTGATTACATCCATGCATGCCGCAACAAGCGGCACAGCGGTGAGGCCCCACTTGCACTGATTAAGAGGTTCTGAGTCGTCTGACGTTGGATGGACAGTCTCTCTTAGTCCGTACACGCGGGACCTTGTCCTGGGATTGGCCTACTTGCACATACCCTGCCTGCAGTCATTGATTGTTGTAGGACAGTTGCAAATTGATCCATCAGTTTGTGGGACCCGGAAGGTGAATCATCCCTCAACTATCATTGACAGAAGTCTGTTTGCGGGACCCGGCAAGCTTGCCTCATAATCAGACACCTCAACCGAGCAGCGCCTGGCCACACCAGCGCCCCCCGGTGTGACCAGGTGACTGATCAACATTCTACCTGGTATTGATATTGGATGTCAGCTGAACCCAGGTAGTGACCCCGGTATATCTGTGAAGGTACACCACACCCGGTTTCCAGCAGACGACGCTCCCCATCAATAGACCGGATCCTTCTGGTGGGGTGCTACCTTGGGCTGCTCTTACCACCCAAGGTAGCACCGCCAGCAGATAGTTAAGAAAGAAAAAAAAAAAAGAGTTCACAACCTCAAACCTTGAAGTGAAGAAACCACTGAGATTGTGATAGCCAAAACCTGTACCAAGTCCTTTGGGGAGCACACTAAAATTGGGACGATAATTACAGAAGGACAGCACACACCAACCGAGAAATGATGCAACTTTATTATTTCTTAACGAAAACAAAAACTGTGCCTATTACCTAATGCGTCATGGGCAACACCCAATACCTACTGCATTTGCAGAACGCCCTTTTCAATCACCAAATGCACTCTAACGGCTCCAACCCCAAGTTGAAGCAAGCAGAGCAGAATGAAGCCAAGGCTGCAACTTGTCCGTTCTTGACAATCCTCGTCATTATTCTGCCTCACAACCTGATTATCATCGTACAGTGGAGGTATATGAATGACTGCTCCCCCACTACCAAGATCCCACAACTTTAAAAAATTTGGAGTGAAACGCCAACACTCTATACCTTCATAATTTACCTGCTTGATCTCCCATCGCATCTATCCACCCAGATCCCACAGCTAAGTACAAAAGGGTGAATGATATGAGGATGTGAATGCCTCTTTTGAGGCCTTCCACCGCGCGCGCCTGTGAGGATGATGTACACTGGACCTCTATCCACAGCTTGCACGCTGGGAGCTGCACTCTATTATATGTTCCTGCTCGCTGACTGTCCTCCCAGGCCCCACCTCATCCTTCGCTGCTACCCTGCAGGTCTGCAAGCGGCCATGCCAGTGATAGTGATCTTTCACCACAGCCAGATGCTCCACACCTCTCCCCGCTACCCTGCACAAGAAGCAGTGCCATTGATTGTAGGCTTCCATACGGCTTTTACCACAGCCAGATGACCCCCCCGCTTCACTGCTATGCTGCAGGTCCCCAAGTGAATGTGGGCTCCGGTCCAGCTTTCACCACAGCCAGATGCTCGGCACCCTTCCCTGCTACCACGCAGGTTTACATGTGGCATTGTTAGTGATTCTAGGTTACCACCGTAGCCAGATGCTCCACCCTCCCTCCCCCGCTTCTCTCTCTCTCTCTCTCTCTCTCTCTCTCTCTCTCTCTCTCTCTCTCTCTCTCTCTCT
>BFEA01000481.1:222223-246938 GCA_003427395.1 Chara braunii
GAACGCGGGATCTTGCCCGTGTTCATCGCGTACCTCCGACCGCCTCATCTCGCTACCGACCTTCCCCATCACAGATGACGACAGCGTCTACTGCGATGCGGACGTACGGCGCGCGCTCAGGCGAATGGAGCAAGTGTATTGGCAAGACCCACCTCGGGCGTGTTATATAAGGGGGAACGGGTTTGTCCTGATTGATCGTTTTGATTCCCCAACTCTAATATTGCCTTACACGGTTTTAACGGTGTTGCCCTGGTCGGCAGCTCACGTCGCGTGGCGGTCGCAGTTTGATTGTCGCTGGTGTCGCCAGGGGGACTCGTGTTCTTGGCGACGGCTGGTCCTGGGTTACGAGGGAGCGACACGTTTCCCCGAGCTTTCCCGTAGAGCGGGGGCGCTGCCCTCGCAATTTCGAATTCAGATGCCGGCGAGTCCTCCCGCCGCTTTACCCTCCCGGAAACTTTCGCGCGGACTCTGTGAGTCCGACGCCGAGGCTTGAAGGCCTCGAACCAACCACCTTCACAGCAAAGANACAGCAAAGACCCGAGGGTTCGGCCACTTTGTGAGGCCGATGATGAGGCCTGAAGGCTTCCAACCCACCACCTATCCCCCAAACCCCTGACGGCCGAAGTTTTGTCTTCCGCCGCCATGGCCCTCTCCCCTTGATGCCTCTTTCCATCCTGATGCATGACGGCAGTTCATTTTCGCGGAAACCTTTTTGAGTTTATCGTTTCGGAGTGATCCGACCCCCACGGGACTCCGTGACGACAGTTCGACTCCGGGGAAAACCTCTGGCACGAAACGAGGGCCTCCCGTTCCGTCCGGGGGACTCAACCCTTACGGCCAAAAATCCTCAGCCACGCCCCTCTTAGAACTCTGATCGGTGACCCCGTACGGGAGGTCGCGCGGGGGCGTAAGGTTGGTATCAGAGCTGATTCGTTTCGGCTCCGAGGTTTTCCTAGGACGATTACCCTGTTTTAAAGTTTCTCCTTTTTTTCTTTTTGATCTTTTCATTAGATTTTTCGCATTTTTTAGTAGGCTGGCTCCCCGTCGACGGAGGCCCGCGAATAGCAATCAAAACCGAGCGAGAGGCCGGGCTCGAAACCCGCCTCCCGCGATGGTGGAACCCGGAATTGGGGGTGAAAACGACGCCGACAACCACTCGGGGATGGCCAATCATCCCCTATACTTTGTACCTCCTCCTTCTGAAGTTCCCATTTTCTCCGAAGACGACACCGACCCTCGCACCTGGCTAGCTGGCTTGAAAGCCCAAGGCTGGTCGGATCAGTTGCTCCGAGAACGAATTCCTGGAAGGTTAGCCGGAACCGCGTTTGAGTGGTATGGACATAACCTCTTCACCAATTGGGCAGCTTTCCAGAGGAAATTCCTCGATAGGTTTGATCACATCGCACCAGGTCAGTGCCTCCGTTTAATAAAGGAATACACGCCTCAGCCTCGGGAGACCTTGGCCAGATATGCTGAACGTTTTACGTACTTAGCCGAACGCTTCGGGGTGGACGAGAAAATGGTACGGACTGATTTCGTCAGAGGACTATCAGATTCTCGTCTGCGGAAAAAGATCCGCGAGAAATGCAACCCTATAGAACATACCCTGACGGAGCTAATTCAGTACGCAATTAAGTACGGGAAAGAAAATTACGATGTGGGCCTGGACTCAGAAACCGCCGACGATCTCGAGTCTAGGATGGCGGTCGAGGGGTTTCCCCAGACCTCGCAGTCACACTCAACGCTTTTCCAGGTTATAGGATAGGCTCAGAGGAATACCTCGGGTTTTTCCGAGGCAGAGTCTACGGTCTGGATCATTCCTATCCGGTTGGCTTCGTGCACCTTTGAGGTCGAGGGCTGCGACTCCTCGTTTGTGGGTAGGTCCCGTAGGACCGGCTTTTTGCCCTTTCGACTTTCCTCGAATCGGCGCCTGTTTTTGAGGCACCGTTCGATCAACTTTTCGTTAGCCGCTTCGGAAATGGTTAGCAGATAGGGAATAGGGACGGGGATCCGAAGATCCAGAGCCTTAAGGCATCCAATACGTCGATATGGCCATCCTTGTATTCAGGGCCAGGCGCCGCAAGGTCTTCGAACCTTGGTCGCCACGGCCCGAGGTCGCTTTCCTCGGTCGCCATTTCTTGGAGATTGACGAAACAGTTGGGAAGGGAAGGACAGGTTCAGCCCCTCCGACCGGATGAGCTGTATATATCCGCTACGGAAGACAGTATTCATTGTAAAGGGCGAATAACGAACGTGCCTATACGGGTGGGGCGGGTGCATTGTTTGTGTGGCGTGATCGTGCTGGATGTACAGGCGTATGATGTTCTGCTAGGCATTCCGTGGCAGGCGGCGGTCGGAGCGCGAATGCACTTTGACAGCTGTAAGGTGGTGCTCACATCGGCCCACCCCAAACCCCAAACGATACCAATGAGACTGGCGGTGCGCATGCGTACCCAGCCGGCGCCTCCCCTCACCACGAAAGCCCATCAAATCAACATGATCCGACGCCTGCCACCAGACGAAAATGAACCCTCGACGGAAACTGACAAGACTAATGTACCCGACCGATATCCGATCCGAGTTCAGGATCGGTGGCGCCATTCTTGGCGGCGAGAACCACTGGAAATAGTTCGGAGCGAGTCCAATTGGTCGCACGCGTTCTCCTCCGTGGTGCAGGGGGAACCCCTGCTGAGGGTGTCCCGAATAGCTGACCTTTCGGAACCCCCTGCGTCCTTGTATCTCAGGACGGACCCCCTACCTAAAAGATTTACCGAGCTGAGGGGGCTGTGCGATTTATCTTTTCGACCCCCACGGCCCCTACTCACGAATGAAAAAGCCGCGATACTCCTGAAAGAGGGGGTGTTGTTTCAACCCCGAACAAGGGAGTATCAGTGGGGACCGAGGGAACTGGCGCAGGCCTTTTCGGTTGAACCCTCAGCCAAACCCGAACTGGATAGTGACAGTGACATGGAAAGTGAGCCGATGAGTTCGGCGGACAGTCAACTCATTGCGACTGTCCTTTCGGCGAAAACCGACAACTCCTTGTTTGGGGCCCCACGGTTACGACGACGGTCTCCCTTCCTGGGGGAACCGTGGAAGTTCAGTTACCAACCCGCGTTCCGGATGAATACAGGCGCCTCCTCCTGGCGGTTATACGGGCCTATCCTGAGGCCGTCAGTATTCAGGACCACAACATAGGGCTAACCCCTTTGATACAGCATGCGATTGATACCGCGGATCACGTCCCGATACATTGCCGACCGTACCGATATTCCCTTAAAGAAAGGCAGTTGGCTTTGGAAAGGGTACGGGAATTCGAGCGGTTGGGGTGGGTCGAACCATCGCTTGGACCATCGTCTTTTCCCCTGGTCCTCGTGCCAAAACGAAATGGTTCGGTCCGGGTATGTATCGACTACCGGAAATTGAACGCCATTACTACCAAAGATGTGTATCCCTTGCCGCGAATCGATGATTTGTTAGATGCTATTGGGGTCGCTCGAGTCTTTTCCAAGTTCGATATCCGACACGGTTTTCACCACGTCGCGGTCCGACCGGAGGACGACCCGAAACCGCTTTTGCCCTATTTGAGGGCACGTGGCAATGGGTCCGGTGTCCCATGGGAATTTGTAACGCCTCTGCAACGTTTCAGCGGGCCATGAATATGGCCTTCGCTGAGTTCGTTAACAAAACCCGACTAACCCAACCCCTGATCAATTTCTGCGTGATTGTGTACATGGATGATATTTCGGTCTTTTCAAAAACACACGAGTACCACGTGGAACACATTGAGTGGGTTTTGCATGCACTGAAAGATGCGGGGTTCAAAGTGACCTTGGAGAAAAGCGAGTTCTTCTTGTCGGAGATCTCATTCTTGGGGTACATCGTCACGGTCGATGGACTAAAACCGGATCCGAGGAAGGTGGCAGCAGTTCAAGATGCCCCGGCGCCGGTCACACTCACCCAGGTTCGGGCTTTTCTAGGGCTGGCATCCTATTACCGACGCTTCATCAAGGGGTTCACCGGCATAGCGAAGCCCCTCACGAACCTGCTGAAGAAAGAGGAACAGCTGATCTGGACGCCGGAATGCGAAGCGGCGTTTCATGCGTTGAAGGAGGCTCCGACATCTGCTCCGGTGTTGGCGCGCCCCGACCCAACAAGACCGTTCGCGTTGTACACAGACTGGCAGCCTCAGGCGATATCGGCGGTGCTGACTCAGCACGGGAAGGACGGAAGGGAGCACGTCATTGAGTATGCGTCCAAGACGTTGAGCCAAGCGCAGGCTAATTACGAAGCGTGCAAAGGTGAATGCCTGGCGGTGGTGTGGGGGATCCAGCATTTCCGACCGTATCTTTACAGCCAGAAATCCGTGCTGGTAACGGATCATCAGCCGCTGTTGTCCCTACGCAACAACACGGACTACACGGGGACGCTGGGAAGGTGGGCGGTGCGTCTGCAGGACTATGACTTCGACATCCGCCACCGTGCCACGCGGCAGCATGGCAACGCCGATGGATTGACGCGCCTCCTGCCGCCCAACAAGTGTCCTGCCAACGAGCGACTCATTCCGTGGAGGCCAGAAGCCGCGACTACGAAACCGCACTACGGGGAGCTACACGCGCTGCGTAAGAACGACGCCTGAGTCCGGAATGGAGGTTTCACCGGAGATGGCAGACGCTATCTCTTTGCCCTCGTCCAACTCCCTCGCTCTCTTGTCTAGCCCCGACTCGTCCCCTGAAACACATCTGTGTCCTTGTTTCTTCTATACCTTGCCTATGATCCCGGACCAAGAAGAGTCACATCCGGGAGGGCCTAGTTTTCTTTTATGGGTACAGTGTAGTCAGTGTCATACAGTCAAATCTCACGGACAGTGCGTTAGGTACCGAAGTGAAAAGACTTGGGTCTGTCCCAACTGTAGAACGGACGACGTTACAAAAACGAAAGGTCGATGATGACGGAGGGTCTAGCTGGTTGACGGTTCTACACCCTCTCGCTAGGTTCGATTGGACACGAGCCGCTCATGAAGAGGATGCGGTCCATTTCGCGGTCAAGTACACGGAAAAAGCCATCGAAAAGAACGGATGGTACTGGTCGGGAATTCGGGAGGATGTGAAATACATCGTCCAGAATTGCCCGACCTGCACGGCGGACAAGGCGCCGGTACAGATGCCTCGGACGATGGTGCCCACTCGTGTAGAGCGCCCCTTTCAGAGGGTTAGCATCGACACGACGGATATCAACGTTCCGAGAGGTCCCGTTGATCAGGGAGAGCTCAATGTTCTTTTAGTGGTCGTCGATCATTTTTCGAAATGGATCGAGGCGTACCCTATGACCAGCCGGAATTCGCAGGAGGTAGCCTGGTACGTAAATCGATTTTTGTGCATGCATCTAGACGTAGAAGAGATACACATGGACAATGGGTCGGAATTTCAAGGCGAAGTGGAACATCATCTAGTCAGGGCGGACGTTAAGATTATCTACTCGCCGTGGCATTGGCCTCAAGCCAATGGCCTGGTAGAGAACGGCAACCGATTGATTAAGACCGCCCTTAGACGGAATATCGATGCAGGAGACACCCGGCCCTGGCCGGTCATCGTCGATCACATCTTAGCCGTCTATCGGGCCACCCCACACGGTAGTACCGGGGTGTCCCCCTTTCAACTGAGAACCAATAGTGTCCCTCGGGTGCAATTGTCCCCCTTAGTAGGTACGAAAGTTAGAGCAACACGGGCCCGGAGCCGAGATAAGGCCCGCCACTACATGGACTTGATGGCTAGGGCCTATCCCCCGTTAGCTCGCCGTCGACAGCGGGCCGTAGATCGGACACATCAACGGCAGATCCGCTGCCCGCGCAATTTCGAATTCAGATGCCGCGGAGTCCGCCCGCCGCTTTACCCTCCCGGAAACTTTCGCGCGGACTCTGTGAGTCCGACGCCGAGGCTTGAAGGCCTCGAACCAACCACCTTCACAGCAAAGACCCGAGGGTTCGGCCACTTTGTGAGGCCGATGATGAGGCCTGAAGGCTTCGAACCCACCACCTATCCCCCAAACCCCTGACGGCCGAAGTTTTGTCTTCCGCCGCCATGGCCCTCTCCCCTTGATGCCTCTTTCCGTCCCGATGCATGACGGCAGTTCATTTTCGCGGAAACCTTTTTGAGTTTATCGTTTCGGAGTGATCCGACCCCCACGAGACTCCGCGACGACAGTTCGACTCCGGGGAAAAACTCTGGCACGAAACGAGGGCCTCCCGTTCCGTCCGGGAGACTCAACCCTTACGGCCAAAAATCCTCGGCCACGCCCCTCTTAGAACTCTGATCGGCGACCCCGTACGGGAGGTCGCACGGGGGCGTGAGGTTGCGTATCACACGCCAACCATGTCAAACCTGTGGCATTGACTCAAACAAATATGAAGAGAACAAGGGAAGCTTTACCAGCATCAGATCGAACTTAACAAGGTAATGTAGAAACTAGACAAATAGCACCCTCATTCCTACGAACCCAAGCGCCCACAGAACTGGTCCTGATACATCTTCCACCTCTTTATGCACCAACCCCGAAGAGCCTGAGCTGCCATGACGGGTATCCCACCACGCACCCTTGGATCTCTATGGGTGTAACGATCTCCATGGGTACACCTCAAGTTTGCTCCACCCTGTCTCCGCTATTGCCTCCTGAAGCATTCCCACTGCCACCTCTTACCCTCTTACCCTCTTACCCTCTTACTGATTTCAGCAGCACCGCTGCTAGCAGCTCCCTGGATGTCAACCACGTCAACCCTGTGGTACTCTCTCTCTCTCTCTCTCTCTGAAAACCACGGCTTCATTGCAAATTAGGGTGTGTGCTAAAGCGCACGCTACACTACAGCCATGATCCATCCAAATAAAACTGCTGGCACAGCTTGAGACCCAGTTATGAAGTCGGAATAGAAGTGGGCATGGATCTGACCTATCCAGTCGGGCAGGCGCTGAATACGAATTCTGCCTGTGCCGCAAAAATCATGCCCCTAACTGCCACCAGATAAGAGAAGTATGCTCGCAAAGACTGAGAAGGTTTCAAATTACAACCTGAATCTCTCGGTTGGCACAGCCTAAGTAGAACGGAAGGAAACAGCCTGTCTCCCGTATCAATCCACCAGTGACCGTGAGCCTCAAAGTAAAGGAAGTGTGAAGCATACCTTCACTTATAGCCAGATGCATAACACACGTATTCCCCGACAGACGGATAGAAATCTCCTCAAAGAAGTTAGCAAATCCCCTCAATCCAGATAACGTGTCACTATATGCAATAGAAAGGAAAAGGAACCTCATTTAGATAGGCTAGCCCCAAATCTATGAATCTAACCAACGAATACCGCTCAGTACAAAACATAGAAACTCAAACAAATGAATCTACCCAGCAACCAAGACCAGGTGCAGACCCTGAAATTCAAGTATTCACCACACAATATGACCAGACTTTCTCCTCAGATGATAAGTTCTTCTTATTAAATTTTGGACTCTCACATTTTGCATGAAGAAGCTAGCACCCCCACTCTTGGAACTGCCGACGCACTCCCACCATTACTGCAGGCGCCACAGCACTGCCGTTCCCGTTGGTCCTGTGAAGCGTTTATCCCAGCCCCTCCAGCATGTAGTGCATGTGTTAAGCCGAAAACGAAGCCAGATCCTCTTAGTTGCTTCGGCCATGCGTAACGAGCCCTGCTGGCGACAGCACTCCCACCGCCCATACAAGCTCTGCCACCGCGTGCGGAGACGCTGCTGCCATCCTTCACGTCCGCCTCGTCGCTCTCTTATCGTATCCTCATCTCGGAGACTCGGGCCTGCCGCCGCAGGGACGAGCACTGGTCTTCTTCCAGACTTGTTTTCGACAATCAGGCTGAATGCCTATTCTTCGTCATTTTCTGAGGTAAAGGTTTCATTACTTGGGTAAGATGGAAGCCAAGAGGAGACCGAGTGGGGCCCATACCCTGAGTGCAAGGCACTCCCCCTCCAATCAAGGAGCGGTTAGGGTATGGACAACCGAGGCTATGGCTCCGCCATATCTTCTTCCAACCAGGGCGTTCATCTTTCCACAACTCGTGGCCACAGGACTCGATGAACCCACTTCACCCCCAAGCGGCGGCCGGCCCCGGGGTGCTAGGGCTGTGCTACATTCGATCTCGAACTAGCGCAAACTTAGCGCACCGAAGCACTACCGGACGCCTACCGGAACTCCCCCTTCAATCTGCCACTTTGGTTTTGTTTGAATTCAAGTACATAGCAGAGTCTGATGCGGATGGCAAAGGACACGAGACACGAGCTCGAATCAGCATGAAACTGAAAAGAAAACAAAAATTGGCCCAACAAAACACTGGGGCAGGGACTTAAGAAAAAGAGGGAAAAAAAAAGAAAAAACAAAAGTCGTTACAACTTTGGGGCATATATTTGCAGGCGCGTTTTGTCCCTTTCTGGCCGAGATGTATCTGACCGTAGAAGAAGGATGGTGCATTTGTCGTCTTCTGCTGGTCATGATTTCCTGCAGGCGTGTTTGTATTTCTCTGCGGTATTTGCTGGCGCGTTTCGTATCTTTTCTGGCTGAGATGTATCTGACCCTAGAAGAGGAAGGTGCATTTTGTCGTCTTCTGCTGGTCATGATTTTTTTTTTTTTTTTTTTTTTTGGAAGACTTCAAAATTTTATTAATAATGGAAAAGGAGGCTGGGAATCCTCACAAACAACCCGGAGATGTACTGAGGCCGTACCCCAGTTTAGGCTCTGCTGGAAACCGGGTCCAGCGTCCCTCGTCGTCCATCTAATATAATCCTTCCAAAAAAGATGTGCAAGGAAAATGAGCAGAAGCGAGATGACAATAACCAGAATACACAATCACATTGAAGGCCAGAGATAGTATCACAGTGTCTGGAAAGCAGGAATGCACCAATATAACACCAATGAAGATTTGTAACACTGAAAACCAATGTCAAGGAGAGCTAGCTCTCGCCACCACCAACATGAGTGCCCAGGCCCTATCTCCCTACTTGGTGCTCGGCACCCAGCCTACTTCCTACACAGCTACACTCTGCCTACTAATTGACAATGCAACTGTTGACGTCAGCAGCTCACAAAGTACTTGAAGATGTCGCCCAATGCAGACTATCGCCAATACCAGGTATGTGCCCTCACATCATCATCATCATCATCCTTCTCTCTCTCTCCCTTTTCTTACACCCACGTCTTCCCTCTATACACCCGAAGACCACCCCTGCGCCTCACTGTAGTCCAAGCCCATCCAGCTATGGAGGCTGGGCTATGGCGCTGCCCTCAGCGCCCTTCTCCCTGCACGACCGCACGCGCTAGCACCTTGCCTATCAGCGCCAGCAGCAGCCCACGAGTGTCCGCTCCAGCAGCACTGCCGCCAGCATGCAAGTCCTGAATGACCAGCCAGGCAGCGAGCTCTTTCCTATATGGAAAGAGCCTGCCTCGATTGGAGGCCTGGCTGGCCTGGGCCTCGGCCCAGAAGCTTCCGGTAGGCCCCAGTACGCTGCGCCTCTGCTGCGGATACTGGGCCTCATTCGGTTTGGACTCTCAACTGTCTGTGTATGAGGCTGCGATTCTTGCCCAGGGTCTGCACTTCCAGAAGGGCCAGGAAGGCCGTGGAATTTTCTTGCTGCTCGGCCTGTGTTTCCGTTAACCAACTGGCGCGTCACAACTGTCTGGACCCCAAATACGAAATTGACAGCTGAGGGCCTCTCGTGTTTTGTTTGGCCCGCCTTCACTTAGGGCGGGCACATATGCAACAGGGGCCCTTCAGGCCTGCCGAGGACCCAGATCCTCGCAGATGGTCTTGAAGCTCGGTTAAAAAGGGCATCCGACACTAGAATCTTCTAGAATTCAGCTATACCTGGTCGAATTCCATGTATCTATTTATGCTCAATGATGAGAGACTCCTCCTATCTGATCAAAGTTCATCAAACCTTTATGCCTTTATATCTCTCCTTTTCGGATCACCCAAACAATAATAAAACTTTAAAGCTCATAACAAGGGAAAAGGACTGGCCTAATTCACTGTTATACCATTAACTTTCCAAGGCCCTGACTTTACCTCACTGGTCCTGGCAGCACCGGCAGAATTGTAAGACAATCAGACCAGGCTGACTGACCCTAGGATTAATAATGTGTGTCAAACAGCCATGTACACATCTCTAGTTTTCCTTCTTCGTTCACCGATGCCAATCTGCCGTTTTTGGCTCAGGTCGTATGAAATCGAACAAATTTCAAATTTTGTTTGTCTGCGCGAATAATTCGCTGAATGTTCTGCTTACCTGCTGTCGCTGTTGCTGCCGTGGTGTATCTTCATCTCTGAACACTTTGGAGTTTCTGGCTTTCCAGATTACCTCCATAAGTACTCCCCTGCAGCAGAGGTCTATGTAACCCCAGTCTGATGAAAAGGAAAAGCCCGGGGGGAGAGTGCCCGAGAGCATCCAAGAATCCGTCCATGTAAAGGCTCCTCCTGTGACCTTTCCCACTGGCTTTTCCACCATTGCAGGAGCTCGTCCACCAACGGACAGTACAACCAAATGTGCACATTATTCTCCCAGCCCCAGTTACATCGAAGACATTGGGTGGGGATGTCCATTCCTCTTGATGATAACCACACAGAGGTGGCTGTCACCAAGAGCAACTTCACACACATTAAGCTCGCATGTTTCTGGACTGGAATTTTTGTCAGTGCCTTCAGAAGTTGGGAGAGGAATGGACATGTGAGCTTAATGTGGGTGCAGTCGCTCTTTGATTATTACTATCTTGAGCAAGGTACAGGGGAAGAAGGTGAAACCCGTGAGGAAACGAGAGGAGGAACAGTGAAGAGGGAGAAGGGAGAAGAGAAGAGGTAGAAAGGAGCACGGGGAAAGAAGGATGATCAAGAACAGAGCAGTGTGATGTCGAAGAGACAAGCGGCGTACAAACGAGGAGTGAAGACAAAGGAGGACAGAAAGGGCGCTGAGCATTAACAACGAATCTCCAACAAGTCAACGGAAAGAGGTGATTGCAAATCGTGTCCCAAGCTAAACAAGGTAAGTCAACTCAAGCTGGACCCTACCCCAACCAAGAACCTCACTGATACGTCCAGTCGAGGCAGAGCACGGCGGGTGGAAGTTAGGCAGTAGATTCCGTTTTCCAGTGGGAGATCTGGGGATAGGACACTCTCTACCCCGCGCAAAGCAGCGTGCTGAAGAGGGCAAGAGCCCATGGGACAGCAAGAGGAGAGGAAAGATGCAGAGAGGGAGAGGAGGAAACCCAAGGGGAGGATAAGGAAACCGGACTGGATTATAGCAGGGATACAATACCAGTAAACAGAGGAATGACATTCAGCTACAGGTCAACAACCAACTCTAGCTGACAATAATCCATTCAGACATAAGACACACCCTATCCTTAGATTCTACATTCTAGACGTCGCACAACTAGATCCAACAACCAACCCATAACACCTCATCAGGGGTATAGAAACCCAACTCCCCACCCCGACTCCCCACCCCGACTCCCCACCCCGACTCCCCGCCCCGTCTCCCCCTACCCCAAAACCTCACCCAAACCTTCCCGCGCCCCCTTACCACCATACACTTTCCCACCCCATCTCTCCTCCGAATCTCCTCAAGTGGACCCACGCTCCCACACCCTTCCTCCTTACCCAGAACATCCGTCCCCCCCCCTCTCTCCCAAATCTCCATACCCCGATGCTCACCCCCACACCCAGCTCGCCATTTCCCCTTCACTTCTTTCCTCCCGAATCGCCCCCTAATCTCCCCCGACCTTCCATAGCTCGACCCTACTCCCACTACCTACCCCCTCACCCCCGTACAGCGTGCCTCCCGAATTCACCCCATCCCTCAACATACTGGCTCTTAGGACCACTCCCAACCTGTTGCTTTCTCTCCCTCCCCTCCCCACACAAACCTGTCCCAGACTTATGCTACCATACTTAATATTAATCTCTTCACGAAGTGTTTTTTTTTTTTTTTTTTTTTTCCCGCATTACTACGTCACATACTTCCTCACATCATCATCGATTCTTGTGTCGCGACCATTTTTGCGACTTTTTCCACACCCTCCCGTCTCTTTTCTCGTGATAACATCACTCCCCATTAGAAATCCTCCCCTCACACGTAACTTTTAATACTATCGTCTCATCCATCTCAAACACGCTTCTAGATCCGTTCGCACGATCCCCAGGGGGGGAGGCGATATGCTGCCATTCCTCCATCAGCAGCGACTCGCCACTTTTTGCTCGCATTCCCTAGGTGGCCAAGCCTTGTCTCTCGTATACTCCCTTTTGTTCAAACTGGTATATGATCCAACGTTCCCAAAGTGGGTAGTCCAAGCACTGTCCTTTTCCTTTGAAACCCAGTTAAGCTTCCACGCTCCCCAGGTGGGGAGGCGAAGCTCTGTCAAATTCACCATTTCAAATCCTCATCACATCATATCCCCTCTTTTGAAAGCGGTTTCCCTTCCCTCTGTGAGACTGAGCAATCGACATATAATTTGTGCAAGGCCAAACACAGTTGTCTACGCAACTCAAGTTCAAGCCCCGCAATCCATGCTTCTCTGAAGCTTAATTTATCTACCGCCTCTCACGTGAGAAAGCATATCACACTGTTCCCTTCTAGCTAGCCACAGCCGGTTGATTCAGATCCCGGATCCCCAGGTGGGGAGGGCAACCTCTGCCGAATTCTTCCCAGCCTCGGACCAGAACCAAATCCCCGGGAGCGGAGGCGAACTACTGCCGATTTTTATGCAGTTAGCCTCCAGACTGTGACCTTTCTCCACAGTCTGATCCCATCTCACAAACGCGATCTGGTCTCTCTTACTCTCCACTATTCCCATCTCGATTAAGACATTACTTTGTTTGTCGACCAACCTGCCTAGCGGTCAAACATCACAATGACGCCCTCTCACGTTGCAACATCGGTGCCAACCTCAACCACTGGACCAAACTCAATCACAGGCTCCCCGCCAGGATCTACATCTAGACATGCCTCAGGCCCAGCCTCAGGATCTGCTTCGGGCACAGCCAAAGATCACACCTCGACAGCTGAATCGAGAAGAATGTGCTCCCAAAACGAACAAGTTCCAAGTCACGAAGTGCTCAACTTGATGGTCAAAGAGACAAGAATCAAACCAGTAATTTCAAACGAAATCCTGAAAACCGGCAAGGAAGAAGAAGCGGAGCTGGAAGTTTGGGAATACCCAAAGGAGCACCTCCCAGTGCTTGATGAGTTCTATACATCTCACGCAGTCGGCTGTTCATTCCCAGCTAAACTGAAGCACCTACCGCCCACGGAAAAAAGGAGGAGGATCCGTGAAGCACTACAGAAGATAGAAAGCCTGAGAACCACCGAACCCAAAGTTGCCTACCAACAGAGAGGAAGGAACGCAGTTACAATACTCTGCGCCGACCCATACTACGCCACATACCTGGTATCAATTCAAGCACTGTACTGCAAGGGTTCAGTCGTTTCAATCAACAAATGGAGACCCGACAGATCAGCACCACAGGGGTCTTCAAGGCACAGACAAGCGCTGATGTTCAAACACTTCAAGATTCAATTTGACAACCTAACGGATGGTGTGCATGGCATGGTGGAAGACGGACGGAAAGATTCCTACCCCCACTGCCCCCTTCTTGAGTGGGTTTCCTCGGCACCCGGCTTCCTAACTCCAAGCACCAACTCCAGAATAGTCTGTGTCGAACTCAAAGCAAGCAACCCTCCCGACCTTCCTGACAAATGGTTTTTCCGGATAGGCCACCAAATCCAAACTACATACATCTCCACGAAAGCGAATTCCATGTGCTTCAGATGCAGAATCGAAGGACACATGGGAAACGGCCCTCACTGCCCCCTGAACAACAGAAAGGGAGATGGAAAAGGACTGCACCCCTCGATGATAATTGAAGCAGAAGCATTGAAGGGCATCTGGATCATCAACGACCCAGCCTATGCAGGTTGGGTTTTTGATGACCTCAGGGAAACCCCAACTTGGATCTGGAATTTGTCAGACTCAGAGCCAACATGCAAACCTGATGTGTTCCCCCCTCATGGGAGCAGATGGCAGTTGAATGGAGGGAAAAGGAACGATAGATCCACCCACAAATATGACAACTTCATCCTGGGACACGCACTCCATCTCGAACAGACAATGTACAAGAACAAAATCCTGAGCGAAGTACACAACATGGGGAAAGAAGCAGAAAACTCCTACCTCGAAAATCTGCATTCTAGAGGCAACCTGGCAGCCAAGAACAGATCCAGAAGCAACATAGGGACCACGGGTCAACCCAGAAGGAAAATCAGAGGAGAGGAGGAAGAAGCCAAGGAATCAGACAAATCCCCAACCCAAAAAAAGTGTAGGGAAGGGAACTCCTCATCTGATGATAGGACCAGCGACATGCTACTGGACATTGCACTCCCAGCAAAGACAACAGATGACATCCAAGACAGTTCTATGGAGG
This sequence comes from Chara braunii, assembly GCA_003427395.1. NCBI lineage: Eukaryota > Viridiplantae > Streptophyta > Charophyceae > Charales > Characeae > Chara > Chara braunii. Next base: position 236,706 of record BFEA01000481.1, read on the forward strand.
ACGACTCACACAGAACGACCATTTCGTCAAAATGGACATTTTTTATTTTTTGAACGAAATTGCAACCGAGTTTTTTGGACGAAAACTCGTCAAAATTTGTTGTTCCTGACGCTGGACCCCCGGGCTGTACATGGACCTAGCTTGTGACCAGACACCTCCAGGCAGTCCTGCCTGGAGGTGTCTGGTCTCAAGCTAGCATGTATAGCCAGGAGGTCCAGCGTTTGTAAAACGCTGGACCCTCAGGAACAACAACTTTTGACGAGTTTTCGGCCAAAAAACTCGGTTTCAATTTCGTTCAGAAAATAAACGATGTCCATTTTGACAAAATGGCACTTACAGCATGCTGGAATGGCTGGACGAGTACATCATCTCGCTGAGAACCCGTCGTGACCTGGACTTGGAAATCCAGTTGGCACATGCAAGACACATAAGCAGTCCAAAAAAGTCTACCACAATGGATAACCCCGCAGGCTTTCCCACCTCCCCAAACCCCTACGAAGCCCTTCAATCTGAAAACAACCTTTCAGAATTTTTGGCCCCTCAGTACGTGGACAAATGTGAAGAGGGGATAAAAGCGGACTGGGAAGAGACAACCAACCAGACAACCGTTTGGCCAGCCTCTTACCTGAACGAAGCCAAAGAGGCAACAACTCAAGAGGAGGGGGTTACTAGCAGTCCTGAAGAACAAGGAACACACCTCACTGAAGAGGGCAAGATGAGAGTCTTAGCCATGGAACTACATAGTTAGCCAAAAAACCTGAAGAAGGAGAAGAGGAGACAAATCGCAATACTCGAGAGGCAAACAAGACACCTCGAGGAACAAGACCAAGAACTGGGGAAAATCTCTCCCTCCCTCGACAGATGGGCAAACGAAAACCGATCAGAATTGGCAGTGGCAGCCAGGATTGATGCCATCACACTCTCCCCCTCAGTCCCAATCATGTCGTTTCGCTTCAACAAGGAAAAATGTGAGTGGCATATCGCAGTCAAACCATCCTTGTCCATTATCACAGCACATGATCCGGTCAAAGTGCCTCCCTTCTTGAGGGCAATTGTTTCAGACCAGCAACCCCTGCTCATTTACAAGAAATGCCAAGACAAGAGCTTGAACGTGGCATGGGAGGATGACAAAATGGTCATACTATTGCATCAGAGATCTCCTGCTAGCAACAACATCGAAGTTCTTTCCACATCACAGGATCACACGTTGGGCAGATGGGCCAAAATCGATATCAAACTCAAAGAAGAGATAATATCAATCATAGGCATTTACGGACCGAACGCACCGCAGGAAAAAAACCTCTTCCTCCTTACCCTATAACAACTCCTCCCCATCCACAACCACATTATCATAATGAGAGACTGGAATTCGGTCCAAGACCCCACCCTAGATAGAATACCTAATTCCCAAAACCCCGCTTCACAATCCAATAGCGAGAACCTAAAAGACTTTATCACGAGGAAGAACCTAATTGACCCATACCCTCTCCTATCACCCAACATAAAACGTTTCTCCTCTGTTAGAAAAACTACATTAGGAAGAACATTTTTCTCAAGAATCGACTTCTTCCTAACATGAGAGTCCCTCTCAGGTACCGTATTAAGTTGCAACATAATGAGTAACTCCCACCAAAGAGGCCTAGATCACAAAGCCATCACCCTCTCCCTGAGGCTTACCAAAACAGGATACACTGACAAAAGCTTTTATCGATTCAACAACACTCTATTACCCTCTCACGACTTCCAAACTGAGTTGGCCTCCATCCTAAGTTCACAAACGGAAATGAATCCAGAAGAAGACATATTTACCAAATTTCCTCAAATAGTAAGTAACATCGCCTGAAAGTGTCACAATCCTCCAGAAGATTAGCAGCATGAAGAAAGGAGCAGGAAAAAACATTACGCAACGCTATTGAAATAGCGAAAATAAATCTTCAAAGAAACACAAACTCACCACTTTATGTGGAAGTGTTTTCTAAAGCCAAGGAGGAACTAACGGAATGGACCAAGCTCAAATTAAAGGGTCTACGACTCAGGGTCAGAATCAAAGATTGGGAACTAAACGAAAGGATGTCCAAATTCTTCTTTCAAAGGATCAAATCCAATGCCAGGAACGCGAAGATCGAGTGCCTACTAAATGAACAAGGAATCCCGTCCTCAACAACCAACTTCTACAAGGACCTCTACAAGAAAAACCCATAACATTGGAAGAGCTCCACACAACCCTCAAAGACCTAAAACCAAATAAGGCTCCAGGCAGAGACATCCTATCAAAAGAATTATGGATGGCAAACTGGCACACCCTAGGCCCCCTACTCCAAAACTTTCTCAACAGGGTCTGGGAAGAAGAATCACTAGGACCCACCCTTAGTACGGGAGTTGTGACCCTCCTCTACAAAAAGGGAAGCAAAGAGACATCAGAAATTATAGGCCAATATCCCTCCTAAATGTCTCCTACAAAATCCTAGTCAAACTCCTAGCCTCTAGAATCAATAAAATCACAGGAGGCTGCTTCCACCTCGATCAAACAGGTTTCATCCCTGGCAGACTAATTCTAGACAATGTAATGACCCTCACCGAAACAACTAGAATATTAAAACAAAAGAAAGTCATGGCAGCGATCCTCTTCTTCGACTTTGAGAAAGCCTATGACCAAGTAAACTGGGAGTTCCTTCAATCCTGCATGGGAAAAATGGGAGTGGGACTAGTCTTCAAGAAATGGGTAAGAATACTTTACAACGATGTTCAGGGCATAGTCCAAATCAACGGCTTTCTGTCTAACCCCTACAAAATGTCAAGATCGATCATACAATGAGACCCCTTGGCAGCACCCATCTTTCTATTTGTCATGGAAGCCATCGCAGCCTTCTTGAGAAAAGACCCCTCCAAAGAGAGATTAGTGAACGTTAAGGACGAAAGAGGAAAATTGCTTCACTTACCTACCACCCTCCTTTTCACAGAAGACCTTACAGTTCTTATTAGAGCATCCAATTCATCATTTCAAGCCCTAACAAAAGCGATGCAAGCATTCCAACTGGCCTCCGAAACAATAGGCTGGTGGCTAGCAGACTCCCCACCACCCATTGAACTCACACCCGAAGGAATGCTCTGGGCGGATCCGTCCGCTCCCTTCCGTTTCCTAGGTATTAATCTCAACACGAAAGGTTGCCACAAAGCATCAGCAGTGTCCGTATTATCTTCCATGATCAACAGAATGCACACATGGAAAGGAATCCACACATCACTACTAGGAAAAGTTATAGCACTGAACAACTCAATTCCAGCCATGATGTGGTACAACACCTCTATTTGGTTCCCATCTGACAATTTCCAAAGCCAAATTGGGTAAAAGGCAACAGCCTTTCTATGGACAGGCAACCCAGAGAACGACCACTTCATCCACAAGGTAGCCTGGCAAACGATCACTGAACCCAAAACCAAGGGTGGCCTTGGTCTCATAGACCCATCTCGACAAATCCAGGCCCTCCAAATCAAATGGATCCTTAGAATATCCCTCCAAGACAACCTCCAGTGGACACCCTTAGCCCTGAACCACATCAGGGAAATAGCCCCTTTCAAATCTCCCAAGAACATGACAGGTCTCTTCTCGATCTTCAACAAACACTGGGCACTCCCCATAGACAAAAGAAAGCACACCCCCATTTCAATGCAGGTAGAGAACCACGATCCGGAACCTTCAAAAGCCCACTGGGTCCAGATCCTACGCAGCTGGAGGAACATTTTTTCAGAAAACAGAACGACCCCCAAAAGGAGCGACGAAGTCTTAAGACAACCCCTCTTTGACAACCCCTGGATCAAAAACGAGAAAGGAACAAGCTTCTCTCTCTCCAAATCATTGGCCAAATGGGGACATTGGGTAGAAAGAGGAGTATGGCAGATCCAACATATCTGGAACGAGACAGCAAATGAATGGAAATCTGAGAAGGAACTCAGGCCAACCCTGAAGGGTTTACATCACATGCAAACGAACATAAATCAGATCATAGAAAGCATCCCCATATGGAGACGCTTACTGCGATCGGAACAAAGATGGCAATACGGAGACTGGGCCTCAATAAATGACTCGGGAGAAGTTCAGGAGGTTCTCAAATTCAAAAACTAAGAAAACCAGAATAACAACTGGATCTGTTGCTACATTTTTCCTCTCCAGGAACCAGGGAACCCAGCAAGCTACCTTAACACAGAAAGCAGAGCAGAAGGTACCTTCAAAACAAGCACCCTGTGAAGAGTAAGAGTTATTGAAGAGGAAAGACACAAGGTTTTCAAACCACAGTCAAGTATACACGAACTCGAAATAGATCCGACATTATTGGACCTGGAGCACCCCCATCTGTGGAGCCACTATACCACGTCTCCACAAAATATCTAACTACACCCCAAGACTAGGCTACAATCTTTTTTCTAAACCCATCTCAATAACCAATATTTTGCAAAAAAGATGGACAAAAGAAGAACCCACTATAACAGACCCACAAATAACCATACCCTGGTCATCTATCTTCTGCACTAAACCGGTCAAACTAGCCAGCCTACTTTGGTTAATTGCATACAAGGCAGTACCTGCCAACCACTGGTTGGCACAAAAGCGCAATAAGACAAACCGAACAGACCAAGACTCTTGGTGCAAAGTCTGCAACCAACAGAGACCGGAAACACTTAACCACTGCTTCATCGATTGCCCAAAAGCCAGAATCATATGGCAAGCGATGGAAACCATATGGGAATCCTTCTCTGACAAGTCTGTCACGATAAGCCCCGCCACACTTTTCCTCGATGCAGATCAGAACCCGCCCCTCAAAGGCTCCGAAGCTTTCTTCTTCATACTTATCAAGGAGGGACCTGGGGCCTATGGAAAAGAAGGTGTGAACTAACCTTCGGTGATAGTCCTATCACACCTGGGAACCCACTCAACACAATAAAAAATACAATAGAAACGGAGTTACACGCTCTCTGGACCAAAACCCTAAAACAAATAAACAGTGCCCCCGACAAAAAAAACCGTTTTAATTCACAAATTCTCAACTGCAAAAATAGGATCAGACCTTTTAGGAGAAATCAAAAACTGTAATGACCCGCCATAATACAGACTGAGAACACTGCTGATTTCTGAAGTTCCGTCGATGGAATGGATTCCCGCATTCTGCTGTGTTTTCTAAGTCTGTATGTGTGCATGCCTGTTGACTTGCGTGCCTGTCTGAGTGCTTGTTGGCATGAGTGTGTGTGTGACCCGCAACGGTACTTGCTTGTTTGGTAGGCCCGTAGGGCCAGTACTTACCTGTGGCCGTGGCATTGAGGGTTGCAGCAGGGAAAACACTCACGTAGCGGAGCCAGGGGCCCGCGGTGCTTAGTGCAGCGGAAAAACACTCAAGTAGCAGGTAGGCCGGTACCGCACCCGGTAGCAGTAGATGTGCCGGGTACTCGAGGCCGAGCAGAAGAAGCCAAAGTTGGCATTTTTAGAGGCCCAGTAGCGGTAGGCTAGGTCTAGGCCGGTAACAGTCCATCCAGTCTGAGTCTAGAGCCTGTACGGGCAATATCAGAGTCTGCAATGATGTTTCCCTCCGAAAGGGAGGAGGTACCAGTTGCTTGGGAGGCCGAGCGGCCTGGAAGTCACCACCCAGGAGGCAAGCAGGCCGCTATATCAAGAGGCCGAGGCAAGAGCTCGGCCTCATTCTTCAGTGTGCAAGTTTGGCGACACGCTGCTGGAGCGCTGGCTGATAGCGCTGGGTACTACAGCGCTGCTGGGAGAAAGAAGCCGGGAGCTTCCCCCTTGGCTATGGTGGAGCTCTACCGGTAGGAGGAGGAGGGAGAAGCAGGCCAACGAGGAGAGTGGTGAGGTACTTACCTGGCTATGGTAGACACCATCTTCATCACCTTGCTAGGTGCTGCATCCGGAAGGCCCCAGTGAGGGTAGTGCCACATCAAGGAAGCTCGGGACAGAGTCAGGCATGGTGGTTGAGTGGGCAGCGGCATAGCTGCATGACGTTGACCTTGAAGTGGGGCAGCGACATAGCTGCTTTGGGTTGTCCTTTGGACAGGAGGCTGAAGCCTCAGTAGTCCGCCATAGCCTCGGCCTGTATGTAGAGGAAGAGGAAGGGTGGCCATGGCTATGGTGGACCCAATGTTATGCCTGCAGTAGAAGTGGGATTCGGACATTGATTCTGGTTCAGCCATTCAACATTATTGTTGTTATTTCTTGTTTGAATAAGAGGGGAGGAGATAAGGAGGAGGAGATTGGTTGGCGAAGAGGAAGAGCCTTGTCATTGGTCTATGCTGGAGTACATCATCTTCTTCTTCTTTCTTACTTCTTCTTCTTCTTCTTTCCCTCTCTCTTCTCTCAAGTTCATTCATTTCTTTTTGCAATTGGATGGCATTGTACTTTCTGATGAATGTATACTTCGAAATTGGCCAGGATCGTAACAAAACGACTATTTAGTCCTCAAAAACTGGCTAACACTACCACCAGCGCAGAACACGTTTCCACCTCACCCCTCACCAACACTCCATCCCCCATCACAGTCAAACCTGCACATTCATTCCAACGCCCTCACTCCACATCACACCGTCTAACCCAGTCTCTCCCCACCCACAGCCCCCGCACCATCGCTCACTCAACCTCACTTCCCCGGAAAAATAAAAACAAAAAAGTACAGACAGTCTTACATGCCCTCCAGCATCCCCCACCCCTCCATCTCCCACCCCACCGAAGAATTATACCACCCCCACTTAGCTGTCCCGCACCTACTATGCTCCCCATCTCTCCCAACGTCCTTCCCCCGACACTATACCCCCCACCATAAGTAGACAAGGGATGAGGGTTTAGGGTTTAGCGTTGGAAGGATAAGCAACTTGTTAAAAATAGAAGCCTAAAACACAGTCTAAGGCTAAAGAGCACTACAGTGCATAGAAAGGTAAGACCAGGGTCATAGACAATGGCGCAGATGAAGGCTGAACTAGCTCTACCAGCAATACACACAGATCCGACAGCCATACAGCTGAGAGGAAAAGCTAGAATCAGCCCAAATAGATAGGCCCTCAGCAATTACAAGACAGGTCCTAAAATCCGATAGGCCTTCCAAGTCCAAGAGTACGTCAAGTAGCCTAACTTAGGCAGGGGTGAAGGGTGGTACATCCTTCCTTGGGAAGTAATCAATGCTGTCTTTCGGGCCTTCCTACCATAAGGGGGAGGAGCGTGTGTGAGTACCCATTGTAATCATTTCTGACTTGCCGGTGGAATAGGAACCGGACTGATGCTCCCCAAAATGGAAAAGGAGCCAGAACCGTAAGGTTCTGTTTGGAAAAAAAACAAAAACAAAAAAAAAACTTGAGAGAGGCCTTGTTCTGTGGCATCTCTGAGTTGGTGCGATTCCGCTCGTTGCAGGGCCACTGAAGTAGGCGTTTTCTTTAGGCGTGATTGCAGGCTCTGAACTCCAACTTTCGGTTTATATTGAATTAACGGGACAAACCTCACGTGCTCTTCCCAGCCATGGAGAAGAGGCTCTACCTTGAAATTTGATGCTTCTCCGAGAAAGGTAGCTATCTGTTTCCCGTGCGGGGAGTCCCGAATAGCTACCCTTACCTCCTCCAAATGCTTGGTGTGGCTTGGTGGTCTCTGTCTGGCTGTAGTTGCTGAATCCAGCTTGAGGGGATGGCTGCAATGAGTGCCTCTCTGTGGGTACTCACTTTGTGCAACCGCGGTAGCTTCCTTCTGAGTTGTGTGAGGTCCAGAAAAGTAGACTGGTCCAAGTCCCATACATCCCGAACCTGAAGCACTCCTTTCTTGACCTGCAGGTCATGATTTCCTGGAGGCGCGTTTGTATTTCTCTGCGGTATTCGCTGGCGCGTTTTGTCCCTTTTCTGGCTGAGATGTATCTGACCCTAGAAGTAGGGAGGTGCATTTTGTCGTTTTCTGCTGGTCATCATTTCCTACAGGCGCGTTTCTATTTTTCTGCCGGCCGTTTCTGCCCATGACCGTCGTGATTCCCTACAGCCGCATTTCTGCTCGTGCACGTGGTGATTCCCTACAGGTGTGTTTCTATTTCTCTGTGTGTCGTGTCTGCGCGTGCCCGTGGTGATTCCCTGTGGGTGCATTTCTATTTCTCCGTGCGCCATGTGTTCCTGGACGCACCCTAGATTTTATTATTATTATTTTTTTTTATTTTTTTTTTTTGGAAGCACCCAAGATTCCCGAATGTTTGAATAGAAGTACACAATGCGCCTTGCTCCACTACTCTCCAAATGCACAAAAAAATGAGAATGAATATTCCACTAGAACATGGAAACATACATCGCCATGTTTTTTGTCTTAAGAATGAATCCTCAGGTAGACCATGGAAAGATACACCACCATATACTTCGTCTTTTGCGCATGTGGTGAGTAGTGGAGCGAGGCCCGAAGTATGACCCGACTGTTACCGGCTGGACTCAGTATCACCCGCAGATTCCTGGTCATTATCGCCGCATCTGGACCGGAAGTTGCACCAAAAGCAGCTATAATGACTGGGCGTTCTATTCGGGTGAACACTGTAGTCCACACCTGCCCATACCCTGGATACTGAGGTGCTGCTGGCCCGGACCAGGGACCAAACTGTGTCTGATCTTGGGAATCGGGTTGCATTTTTCTTTCGCCGCAAGTTTCACGGACAGAGAGAAATGGGACACTGGAACCGGTTTCCAGTTACAGCAGAATGGGGTATGGCCCCAACAGGTTCATCCGGGTTGAATTGTGAGGTCCCCAGCCTCGATGGCTACTCTGTTGTTGCAATAAATGATTAATCTAATAAACTATTAAACTTCTCAAAAAAAAAAAAAAAAAAAAAAAGTTTTGCGGCTTTCGTCGCATACGCAGCAGGCATCCACTTGTGTTTTGTTTAAAGATTGTTGCAAGGAACTAGCATGTGAGCACCAAAAAAAATCGAGCTGCAAGAACTCTGCAAGGAAATAAGCAGTGACAGCAGCGGTAAACCAGATTGTGAGATCTCACATTAAACCAGACATAATTGACCCATATTGAAAGCAGAAATCAAAGCGAAATGCACACCAAATAGGAACGAGCAAGACAACGAATTCTCTTGATTAAGAAAGTCCTTCCACCGCCTTCAATCATCAGTACAACGACAATGTAGTCATCCTATTGGCTGACCACCCTTCCTACTTCCTATGATCCTACTCATCTAGTCTATCTCCATGCCAGCAATGGTCCATGTGTCCATCACCCAATGCCGCTTGAGGACTCTGGTCACACAGCCTGCCTTCGTCAACAGCAGGTATGTGCCTCGTTCACACTGCCTCCCTTCTCTCTCCCCCTCCCAAGGATCACCGCAACTCCACCCGGCTATGTCAGGCACCCACCTCATTCCTCCTCGCTGCCACCGCAGCAGCTTCCTCCCCTGGCGCTGGCTGGCTCTCTCCATCAGCACGGGCGCTCAGCCTCAATGCCCAAAAATGTCTCTAGCTGGGCGACCAGCCTTCATTTGTGCTGGCCGACAAGGCTGGAGAGGCCGCGTGCCAACCCTGCGTCCTTACCCTGTGCCCGGGGCCTTCTGCAAGAATGTGCAGGCCCAATCTCTGTAACCAACTCGTGGACTGTGTCTACCAGTTGCTCCAATGGTTGCATGCTGCATGCTGGTAACCGCCCGTGCCCCTCTTTCTTTCGCTGTGCTTCATTTAGGGCTGGCTTGCAATTTCCTGGCCCAGCTTCACTCAAGGCGGGCATGGCCTTTTTCTGCACGGGCAGGGGCCTTTCATGCAAAGCCGAAGGCCTAATTCCTCCCAACTCGTTGAAGAGTCAATGAAGACCACGCATGAGTGGACCAAATTGAAGGCAGAATGACAAGGCTGAGAGCACACCAATGCAAGAACACACTGGACACTGAAGTCTCTTGATAATGAAGCACGCTTCTCACCTCCACAACTCACCACACCAATTGGAGTTGTAGCCCTAAGCTATATGCCTCCCCTCTCTGACGCCTCTGGAGAGTCCGATCACATAGGTGCTCTCCCACCATACACGGCGTAAGCATCCACCTGTCCCCACAGCCTCCTCCCTTCCCATGACTTCTTCTTCACTGCACCATCCTCACCTGCACTGTGATGCCCTTCAGGTATGGTGATCGCAGGTGCCGGCAGTCACTGCTGAGGTAAGCTTCTCTCTCTCTCTCTCTCTCTCTCTCTCTCTCTCTCTCTCTCTCTCTCTCCTGTCTCTTATACACATCT
>BFEA01000481.1:274192-289557 GCA_003427395.1 Chara braunii
GACATCGAAGGTTCGGCAGGGCTGTCCCCCTTGGTTTTGCCATCGGCGGAGCCGGGACGGAGCCAGCGGTTGTTTTTCTTAGTTTTTTTTTTTTTTTTAATTATTATTTGCTGCTGACTTATGTAACTTTATGCTTTGGCTTTTCGTAAGCAGGGCATGACACCGGCCACGGATGGCCGCCGCGGGAGTTGAGGACCTTGAGCGCACACCTCGCTTGGTTGACTTGCGGATTCTAGCGGGCTTGAAATGCCGGCAAAGTTCCCTCGGCCTTGTTGGTCTTGAAACACGGACCGAGGGGTTCGACGTGCATATGAGCCGAAGGGGTGGTTAGCCCACGCAAAGGAGAAAATCCAGGTGGCACGGACCTTTTGTAGGTGTGCCGACCACCCGCTGTGATCTGTCGTAAGGGGCTGAGGGTGTGCGTGCCCGTGAGGCGCAGAAAGGGGGGTGGGTCATGCATCAGGGTGTGCCGCGGGCTGCAGAAAATTTGCCGCGCGGAGCCTTTCTCCCACCTGGGTCCTCTAAAGTCCGCATCCGAACAATGGCTACTACCCCTAAGGTCGGCGCCAGGGCCTGCGGCACCTGAGAACGTGCTACGGGCTTGCAGCCCGCGCCCTGGAACTGTGGCCGAAGTCTGTGTGAGCCGCCCGTTGGGAACCCGAAAGGGGGAGGCGGCTCTACTTAGGCAGGGCGCCTGGAAATGCTGCGAGGGCCGCCACTGTTGTGTATGGGCCGGCCGTCGGACTTGGGTATAGGAGCGACAGACTAATCGAACCGCAGTAGCTGGTTCCCTCCGAGGTCTCCCTCTAGATGGCTGGAGTCTGGCCGATATCGGTCGCAGTGGGCGGAGGGGCTGGCCAAACGGTGACGGGTAGCAGCAGAGAGATGCGGGAGGATAGCGCAGCGGGTAAGGCAAAGCAAACGACAGCCACTGCGCTAGCAGCGGCAAGCAGCGGGCGTTAGTACTAGGAAGACGAGTGACAGGGCAGGGAGACTAGTCGGGCGGAGCTGTGCAGCAGCGAGGCGGAACACAGACAGGGGTGACGAGCAGCCGGGAAATGGGAAGGAACCTGGACGCAGGGGGCTCCAGGTACATCCGGCGTGGAGAATGAAGGAAGAAAGTTAGTGCGCGGTGAAGAGAGAAGTGAGGTAGGCAGCGGCAGAGGCAAAGCGGGCGCAAGAGGGAGGACGTAGACTACGAGCAGAAAACAAAAAAAAAAACAGAAAGGTGAATCGAGGCGCGAAGTCGCGCCGGATGCATGCGGGCATGTGAGAATGGCTATGGCGAGGGAAAAAAACATCTGCCTCCCTCGTTCCTCAACGGTTTTGCGCAAGGGAGGAGGTAACATTGGGGGTTTTACCTCGGGCGAAGTCGATAGTGATGTTAGTTTTAGTTCTAGAGTAGTAAAAAGAGAGGTTAGTAGAGAGGTAGGAGCGCGGAGCTATGGCGGGAGGAGAATAGGATAAGGAGCAAGATTGAATAAATCGGTCATTCCTTGACCGATTTAGACGAGCTAAGAGGCTAAATGGGGGGTTTTGGCCATGGCGACCCCAGATATGTGGTTAGATTTGGGGTTAGATGTGTAGAAATAGAGTTAGTAAAGAAAAGGGGTGCGTGAGAACGTCGGGAACGTGGCTATGGCCGGGCAGGAGTCGAAAAAAATTCGCCCCGATTCTTCACGTAAACGGGCGAACTAACATAATGCACTAGTGTTTTGAGGTGCTGCGACTTGTCGGGTCGCGGCGGATCCTCTGTTTGTGCGACGGTTTAGGTGATATGGGGGGGACAGTTTCTGAGTCACAGTGAATGAACCTACCCGCATTTTTGCGGGAGATTCATTCCCATCTCGTAAATTCTCTTTTTCTGCATAACTGGCGGGTCGGGTAACGAGCGGGAGTAGTCGAGGTGGATGCGAGAGGAAAAGGAAAAGAAAGGGTAAGGGGGAGGAAAAAACTTACCTTGATGATTTGGGTGAACGAACTGATCGTATGGAAGGAGCCAAGCCGCGGGGGCGGACTCACCTGTGTTGCGATGGAGCTCGTTCCCCTCGCTGCCTGCTAATTAATTGCTCGTCGTGTCCTCCTTTAAGCGACAAGTCCAGGGTGTTCTCCCTCGACCTTGGGCGCAGATAGCAGGCATACGGAGAGCGGTTTGAACCCTCCCTGACTTGACGGGGAGATTCATTCCTGTTCTGCCATCATAGCAGGCAGGCAGCTGACGAGTAACACTAGATAAAGGCCGATCTGCGTACACCGATAAGGAAGGAGCAGCAGTGCGAATGCAGCAGCTGAGTGGGGTTGCTTGGCATACTTGCGCCATGCTGATTGGGACAGGCCTACGGAGGCAGGACTGGTGATGTGGGGTGAACCGAAAGCCGATCCGTTGTGTACACAGGCTAGCGGGATGGTAAGAGCGGATTTGTGAGAGGGGCAGGAGTTCCTGTGGAAAGCCGTGCATCCAGCATATTTTGACAGAACATCTACTTGAATGTTGCCCATCCTATCGACTTGGTACTTACCTCACGCAGCAGGCGGTGATGTATCTGCGGAGATTCGTTCCATTCCCGCAAGCTCTAGTTGGTTAAGGGAATGGCAGGGGAGCCAACTACGGAGTTAGAGCACTTGCCTTATGGTACCTGCTAGTCGGGCGTTGCTGCTGCAGTGCCTGCTGAATGGCGATCTGACAGATCTTAGTCCGAATGCTTGGCTATGTACTGCTTGCTGACGGCGGCGGGCTGTTGTGGATAGGCCGCTATATGCTACGGTGCACCGCTGCATGCTGCTGCGTGCCGCTGCTCACTGCTGTGGACTGCGGGCCGCTGTGTGCCACAGTCGTTACTGCTGCTTATACCGCTGTCACGCGGTGTATAGCTATTGCTACTACTGACCGGGCGTGGACTACAACTGTTTACCAGGCTGCAGACTACGGGCTACAGATCTATAACGTTGGGCCCAGGAGGTAGGGTCGGTTGTGCATGGCCTGCTCGCTGTTGACTTCGTCCACATGAGAAACTGCAGATTGCGCCTTTTGGAGGGAGGCTGGTGGAAGGCAGGACTGCTGCGGTCTGCACAGCAACTGTTTGCTGTTGTTGAGAAGCGGACTGTTGCTGTTGACTTTGCGCAGCTGCGGCCCCTGATTGCTCCCAGGCTGTGGCCAACAGGTGGAGGCCGCATACTGCTGACACCTGCCGTCGATCGCTGCGTACTACTGCATACCGCGGTGATCATTGCTGACTGTCGCAGTTTGCGGTGCCACGGCGGGTGAGTTTGGGGAGGTAACTAACCTCTGGAAGGGGGATTATTGCGAAGGACTGGGGAGTCGTCAGACGTGCGACCTCAGTGGCTGAATTAGAGTTGACCAAGCTGGTACATTGGCTGCCATTGCGGGGCCCTCAGGCGCATCGAGATAACAAGGCCCTCTCCTGCGAGTCTAAGCGCACCATTCTTGGATCTGAGAGTCTTAATGTTTCTACTTCTGCCCTTCTTATTCTAAGTCTAGTCTATTGGTTATGAGGGGAAGGCGGGAGGCGGGATTGCAACCCGTAGGACCGCATTAGGACTCTGTGGGGATTCAGCCCACCGATTGCGGGAGCTCTGCCGGAACTCAGGAGGAGTTTTGGAGGCAGGGAACTGAAAGGTAACCATTGCTTTCCCTCTATAAACCCAGACATAACCCCTACCTGTATCACCCATTGCCTCCCTGACTGATTATATGGAGTGCGACCCTACCTTATTTTTGGTTTGACTTCCATGAGACTGAACAAGACTAAGTAAAAAAATGTCTGTTAAGTTTCACTTTCAACCTTGTTTGATTGTGTGAATTCAGACTGTTGAAAAGAACTACATCAGGGAAGGGCAGGATGATGGGAGGATTTGCATGATGGTTGACCGGGTCATTAAGGCAAGGGAATCCCCATAAGTTTGGGGAACCCCAGTGCTTTGTTTGATTATGGTTTTGCTTGGAGAAGTCAGACCCTTCTATAAGTTTAGGGGGTCTGATTACTCTGGAGGCTAGGATGTCCCCATAAGTTTGGGGAGACCTAGTGTTGTGGCCTGCATGGAGGGTCAGGCTGTTCTATAAGCTTAGGTGGTCTGGCTGCTCTGACCTGTGAGGGGTTGATTGTGCCTGATTTTCAGGGACTCGTCGCGCTCAATAAGTTTTGGTGCCCTGAGTTGCCTTGTTCTCTTTGGGTTTCCTCAAAGTTTCTTTGGTTTTTGAACGAGGGGACAGAGTTGTTCTGTAAGTTCAGGTGGCTCTGTCCCTTCCTGCTCTTTATTCTGAAGAAATAACCTTGGCAAAGGGGCAGATCCTTCTGTAAGTTCAGGGGGTCTGACTCGATGTCACACACATGATGACTCAGATAGAAACGAATCTGGCAGAGAGTTAGATCCTTCTGTAAGTTCAGGGGGTCTGCCTCAAAGCCTCGCACATGCTGGAACCCAATGGTTATAACTTGGCTATACCTTACTACTATTCTATCTAGGAACGAGCTAATCAGACTGTTCTATAAGTTTAGGTGGTCTGACTATAGCCGTATCACAACTTAAAGAGAGTATAACTAAGAATAAAATTGATGGTAAGCTGGGGCAGGATGAACTTAAGTTAGTTCAATCATATGTAGCCATAGAAAACGAAGGGGAAGACAGATATATATAACTTGGATACTTTAAACAGTTCAGGGCGACTAGAATGGTCTAGTCATATGCCCAAAGAAGAGAAAAGTGGTTGTGCCTTCTGTTTTGTGTATATTCAATGGCTGAGTTAGGTGCATTCCATAAGTTTGGGTGGCCTGACTTTATGCCTTATGTAAGCTGGGTATAAAAGGTTAAATCATTGAAAGACTACGAACTTTTGCTTGCTAAGTTAACTTGGGGATGGTGACAGTACTTACCTTCGTGGGTTGGCCTACATGTGGCTGAATGAGGTTACCACTTGGTCTGAGTTTCAGTTTGATAGGTAGTTGCTTTAGCTGCTCGCCACGTGCTATAGCCATAGGAGTTAGTTTCAATTTCTGCATTTTTTGTAGTAACTTTTTTTTACTCAGATCAATTCTTGCATTTTCTGAGATCATTTTTTATACTTGGCTTTGTATAAATCTTGGCAAGCTACTTTCTCTACGGGAAGCGCTGCCGAAATTTCTACAAATCCAAGGAGTTAGTCAACTTTTGACTTGTCAAAGTTCAACTTATCTTTTCTTTATATTTGACCTATTAAAAATCTGGAAAGTCTCATTTTCTAAAGGGAGTACTGCCCAAATTTTTACTAATTCAAGGAGTTAAACAAAAATTGGATTTTGAGAAGTCAAAGTTATTCTCGAATTTTGGACTTAGCTTTGTATAAATTTTGGAAGAGCACTTCTCTAAAGGGAGTGCTGCCGAAATTTCTCCAAAACTAAGGAGTTAGTTAAATCTCATTTAAAGTTGAACTCAAGTTTGTCTTCTTGAGTTCAAATCTGACTTAGTATAAATCTGGGAAGTCTCCCTTTCTAAAGGGAGTGTTGCCCAAATTTCTACTAATTCAGGGAGTTGGACAGAATTTGACTTTCCAGGGTTAAAGATTATTTTTGCTTTCATATTTGGACTTATATAAGTTTTGGAAGGACACTTTTCCTACGGGAAGCGCTGCCAAAATTTTTCTTGATTTAGAAGAGTTAGATTATATTTTGACAGGTGGCGGTTTTTGTAATCCACCCTGAATAGAGGAGATTCTGCCATTAGTCTACCTCTGCTTGGACACTGGCTTAGAGGTAGGCTTGGACTTAGTTGGCAGGTAACTTGGAGTGAGAATGTGCTATGGAGGTTTATCCCCCATATGCTGATGACTTAGCTTGGGCATTTCACCTATCTTGTGTTACAGGTCCTTTGGATTGTCTGATTCAAGATCAGGACTAGATTCAGCTTGATCCCTTGAGGATCATCTTCTGTTATCACTGATAACAAGTCGACTGCCGATTCGTTGGTTTATGACTCAACTCCAATTCACTTTTGCCACTCAACCTAAAGGCTTTAGCCTTGTGGTTTGATCTGTTTTGTTGTGCTTTTACCCGGACTTTATTGAATGGCCATTTAACGAAGGTTACTGAGTATTTTATTGCTGGGGAGGTTGAACAGAGGTTGAGGTTTGCATGGCTAAAGCAAGGGGTATGAGTACAGAGAATGGTTGAAGTTGACCCCGTGTAGCGCGTTGACTCTTTGTTGGATCATTGATGTGATTGCAGGTATGTTTGGGTGATTCGGACTTTGGATTTTGACTGCCTGCGCTCACATATGTATATATATGGTCGAGAGGGACTCCACTGTGACTGTGAGAAGTGATCGTCCTATATAATCAACCCTCATATATATCAATATGTGCCCTGAATGTTTGAAAGACCTACTGTATCTGTGCGCAAGGGTTAACTAGGTTATGATGTGAGAAAAAAGGAAGATCCCCTTTTATCCTTTGCTTCTTAGAGACTTTATGGTTGGACGTTATAGTCCGTGGCAGTCGTCAAAGTCAAACCCCTTGACTTCTGTCCAGGCCTGGAGTGGGGCTCATCTCCAGGGCAGTAAGAAACGACTGCCACCACAGGTACGGACCTGTGTACCACCCATTCTGCACAGAGTGCGGAAGAGGGTGTGTGGTCTTCAACCGCGCTTGGCGGTTGTCCAGCGTCGAGAGATTAACCCTCAAGGCTCGTGTGAGCCGACACTTGAGTGTCGAATGCGACCCTCGAGATTAGCGAGGACCGCATGAGCATGGGTACTACATAGTACGCCATCATTGCGACTGCTTGTGTACGCTTGCATTGCGAGTCGATATGAGTTAGCCCTGCGTCCGCACGGTTTTATATCAAGTGTCCCACGCGACGCCTATCCGATTTCCGCACCGGAAAGTTATGAGATGGCTACTGAAGGGACTAGGAGTGTTGTCGCGTTGTTCAATGGGTGTGTGTGTGTGTGTTTTATTTTTTTTGTGTTCGTAAAAGTGGTGTGCGCGTGGTGTGTAGGATGCGTCCTACTCGACCGACGACGGGCCGCGCTTGGGAGTTTAGCCCCCCAAGATGTCGGTACGCGTGCGGGTCCGATAGAGGCGTATTACCGCGCATGCCCCCTATGCTACAGCGAACGAAAAACGCCCTCGGTTGGTCCACCTCTGCGATTGCAACTGATTAACTTTCATACTGTGGACTGGTAGCTCGGCGGGGATACGCCCACCGAAGGGAGGTGACAGCTCCCGTAAGGTGGAGGTAAGTCGTGCCTCGCGTAGGCCCTATCCTGTCGTAGGGGCTCGCGAGAGGTATGGCTGGCGCACTCGGCTGGAGCGGCTTGCGAAAGCTCCACATGTATATTTACGACGAAGGATTTAAACCAACTCCTGCGTGACGCGGCCGGGAGGGTCCCGCGCTGCCCTGTGCGGTGCCGAACCGATGCGCTCGACAACGTGATGACGTAATAAACGACGAAGTGTTCCCCGATGCAGTGATCTTCGTGATCCACGAAGAACTGGAACATCCCCAACACCACCGACTTGCATAGCGCGCGGTGCAATTCCCACGCGTCTTCGTCTGCGAAGGGCAGCGGCTCCACGTCAGTCAGCTCCACCAAGTACTCCGAGAATTCGCGCATAGGATAAGGGCCCTCCGTGAGTTGATAGAGGAGAGTGGTGTAAGAGAAGAAGTCAGGCATTTAGTACGGGGCAAGGGAATAGCTTGGATGTTGAGAGGGGCAGCGGGAGGAAGAAGCGAGGGGAGCTGTGGCACCAATGCAATTGGTCCGTCCTCTGCCCTGCGTAACAGCGCTTCGTGGGCTGTGAATCGATGTCCTCCCTGTCCTAGCACTCTGGCCACTGATCTGGCCGCCTGCACTGCGTATTCGCGCACAAAGCTTCGCGCCAACTCCCGACTCGGCTGCGGCAGGATCGTCAAGTCTTCAATAAAGGTGGCGACGCTATGCACGAAGTTAGGTGTCACCTCTCGCGCGTGGAACTCGATGAACACTCGAGTCGCCTCCCGCCCAGGCAACTGCGTCACGTCCACGTACACCCCCGCATACGTCAGCCGATCACAAAGTAACGAGTATGCCGCCAGATCAGCAACCCCGGGCGCTGGCACGTTCACCTGCTGAATGTCGTATCGCAACTGCCTCTCCTCATTGAACTGATGTCGCAACAAGCGATCTGCAAGCGGCGTTTGGAAATGCTCGAGGGGCTCATGCTCCGGCTGGCGATGGTTCATCCTGCTCCCTGAAACTCTCAGCACCAAGGGACGAGGCAGATCGGGAAGAGGAAGAAGACGAAGAAGGAGAGGGGGAGAGAGAGAATGAAGGCTCGGACGGGGCAAGAGCCGTTTCGCGGCCCGGAGATGGCCGAAACAGCTAAAGAGCCGCCGCGTGTCGCGTAAGCGACCTGGCCTGCGTGCTATGCCGGGGGACCAGCTTCACAGAGTGCTGTCCTCGTGCGCCAACTTCCGTCACTTCGTAAATGCCGGTATAGCGTGGGTGGATCTTGGAGGAGCGCGCAGATTTCCGTACCTGCACCAAGTCCCCGATTTTATAACGGGGCATTGGTCCCACTGTCGCGTGTCGGTTCTCATAGTCCTAGATCTGCCGTTGATGCGTCAGATCTATGGCCCTTTGTCGTCTTCGGGCTAACGCAGGATAGGTCCGGGCCATCAGATCCAGGTAATGTTGGGCCTTGTCCTTGTGCTGGGCCCGGGTCACTCTAACTTCCGTACCCACTAGAGGTGACAACTGCACTCTGGGGACGCTATTGGTTCTCAGTTGGAACGGGGACACCCCGGTGCTCCCATGGGGAGTAGCCCGATAGACGGCCAAAATGTGGTCGACTATGACAGGCCAGGGCCTGGTATCACCTGCCATGATATTTCGTCTAAGTGCAGTCTTGATCATTCGGTTGGCATTCTCTACGAGCCCGTTGGCTTGAGGCCAGTGCCCTGGGGAGTATGAAATTCTAACGTCTGCCCTTACAAGATGTCGCTCTACTTCCCCCTGGAACTCGGATCCATTGTCCATATGTATCTCTTCTACGTCCAGGTGCATGCACAAAAAACGATTAATGTACCAGGCTACTTCATGCGAGTTCCGGCTGGTCATTGGGTACGCCGAAAAATGATCTACGACTACAAGAAGGACATTGAGTTCTCCTTGATCAACAGGGCCTCTCGGCACGTTGATGTCCGTCGTATGGATACTGACCCGTTGGAAGGGGCGCTCTACCCAGGTAGGCACTATTGTACGGGGCATCTGTATCGGTGCCTTACCGGCCACGCAGGCTAGGCAAGTCCGGACGATGTATTTCACATCTTCCCGGATTCCTGACCAGTACCATCCGTTTTTCTCTATTGCTTTTTCCGTGTATTTGACTGCAAAGTGGACCGCATCCTCCTCGTGGGCGGCTCGTGTCCAATCGAAGCTGGCCTGTGGGTGTGGAACCGTCAGCCCACTAGATCCGTCAACGTCATCATCTTTTTGTTTTTGAAGGACGGATCCCTGCCAGCGGTAATCGTGCGCCCGTTCCGTGACACGTCGCCGTTCAGCCTTGGTAAGTTCCGTCAGCGGGTCGCCTGTCAGTCTCCGTAATAGCAGAAGATCCGTCCAGACTTCCGCTCGGCGGACGCTTGGCAAAAATCCGTMTGCCGTTCWRGCTTCTAKATACYGTTTTTCMGTAGGTACGTGGTCSGTTCGACAGTTGGGACAGTTCCAACTTTTTTCATTCCGATACCGGGCACAACTCCCGTGGGACCGGACGATGTGACATTGACTACATTGTACCCAGGGAAGAAAGCTAGGCCCCTCGAGAGGAGGATCTCCCCCTGCCGGTATCATGGGCAAGGTGCAGAAGAAACAGATTTGGGAAGGCGTGCTCGGAGGGGAGTCGGGGTCAGGAGAGGGGGTTAAAGAATAGGGCAGGAGAGAAGGGGTGGTGGCCTCCTCATGGGAGATCGCCATCTCCGATTGCTGCAGTACCCTTGCGGAGGACATTCACCTCCCCGTAGTCGGGTTCCGTCGAAGGCGAAATAAGCTTCCACGGGATGAGCTTTTCGTTCGCGGGACTCTTGTTCGGCGGCTGGAGGCGCGTCAGACCATCGGCGTTCCCGTGCTGCCTGGTGGCGCAGTGGCGGATGTCGAAGTCGTAGTCCTGCAATCTCACCGCCCACCTTCCCAAGGTACCCATGTAGTCCGTGTTGTTCCGCAACGATAGCAATGGCTGATGATCCGTCACGAGCACGAACTTCTGGCCGTACAGATACAGTCGAAAGTGCTGAACCCCCCACACCACCGCCAAGCACTCACCCTCGCACGCCTCGTAGTTTGACTGCGCCTGACTTAGCGTTTTCGACGCATACTCGATGACGTGCTCCCTTCCATCCGTTCCTTGTTGAGTCAGCACCGCCAATATCGCCTGCGGCTGCCAGTCGGTATGCCGCGCAAACTGTCTTGTCGGATCGGGACACGCCAACACGGGGGCCGATGTCAGAGCCTCCTTGAGTGCCCGAAACACCGCCTCGCATTCCGGCGTCCAGATCAGTTGCTCCTTCTTCAGCAGGTTCGTCAGCGCTTGGCGAGGCAGGCAAAGCTCCGAATGAAGCGTCGATAATAAGAGGCCAGCCCTAGGAAGGCTCGAACCTCAGTGAGCGTGACCGGGGCCGGGGCTTCTCGAACCGCTGCTACCTTCCTGGGATCCAGTTTCAGTCCCTCGACCGTGACGATGTAGCCCAAAAAGGAAATTTCGGACAGAAAGAACTCGCTTTTCTCCAGAGCCACTTTGAACCCCGCATCTTTCAACGCATGCAACACCCATTCGACATGTTCCACATGGTACTCGTAGGTTTTGGAAAAGACCAAAATGTCATCCATGTACACAATCACACAAAAAATTATCAACGGCTGTGTCAAACGAGTTTTGTTAACGAATTCGGCGAAGGCCATATTCATGGCCCGTTGGAATGTTGCGGGGGCGTTGCAAATTCCCATGGGACACCGGATCCACCGCCACGTGCCCTCGAACAGGACAAAAACGGTTTTGGGCCGGTCTTCCGGCCGGACTGCGAAGTGGTGAAAACCGTGTCGGATATCGAACTTCGAAAAGACCCGAGCGGACCCGATAGCATCCAACAGATCGTCAATCCGTGGCAGCGGATAGACATCTTTGGTAGTAATAGCGTTTAATTTGCGGTAGTCAATACACACTCGGACTGAACCGTTTCGTTTCGGCACGAGGACCACGGGAAACGACCACGGTCCAAGCGATGGTTCAATCCACCCCAACCGCTCGAACTCCCGTACCCTTTCCAGGGCCAGCTGTCTCTCCTTTAGGGAATAACGGTACGGTCGGCAATGTATCGGCGCACTGTCACCGGTATCAATCGCGTGTTGGATCAGGTGGGTAAGTCCTATATCGTGGTCCTGGATACTGACGGCCTCTGGGTAGGCCCGTATAACTGCCAAAAGAAGGTGTTTGTAGTCGTCAGGCACATGGGCCGGCAGCCGGACGTCCACGTTTCCCTCAGGGAGGGAGATCGTCGACGTAACCATGGGGACTGCCGCGTTGGCTTCGGGTGAGGCACCAAACAGAGAATTGTCGGTTTTTGCCGAAAGCACGGTCGCGATAAGTTGACTGTCTGCTGGGCTTATCGGTTCATTTTCCATATTACTGTCGTCCTCGAGCTCGGTTTCAGCCGAGGGTTCCACTGAAAAGGCCTGTATCAGTTCCTTTGGCCTCCATCGATATTCCCTCGTCCGGGGTTGAAATGACACCCCTTCCTTCAAGAGCAGGGCGGCTTTTGCGTTTGTAAGCAGGGGCCTGGGAGGCCGAAAAGTTGAATCGCACAACCCCCTGAGCTCCGTAAACCTTTCGAGTAGGGGGTCCGTTCTAAGATATAAGGACGCAAGGGCTTCCGAAAGGTCAGTTATTCGCGACACTCTCAGCAGGGGTTCTCCCTGCACCACGGAGGAGAATGCGTGCAACCAATCGGACTCGCTCCGAACTATTTCCAGGGGTTCTCGTCGCCAGGAATGGCGCCACCAATCCTGAACCCGGATCGGATATCGGTCGGGTACATCAGTCTCGTCAGTTTCCGACGAAGTTTCATTTTCGCCTGGTGACAGACGTCGAATCATGTTGATTTGATGGGCTTTCGTGGTGATTCGAGGCGTCGGCTGGGTGCGCATACGCACCGCCAATCTCATCGGTATCGTTTGTGGTTTGGGGTGGGCCGATGTGAGCACCACCTTGAAGCTGTCAAAGTGCATTCGCGCTCCGACCGCCGCCTGCCACGGAATGCCTAGCAGAACATCATACGCCTGCACATCCAGTACGATTGCGTCGCACAAACAATGCACCCGCCCCACCCGTATAGGCACGTTCGTTATCCGCCCTTTACAATGAATGTTGTCCGTAGTAGCAGATATATACAGTTCATCCGGTCGGAGGGGCTGAACCTGTCCTTCCCTTCCCAATCGTTTCGTCAATCTCCAAGAAATGGCGACCGCTGACGATCCCGAGTCTAGGATGGCGGCCGAGGGGTTTCCCTAGACCTCGCAGTCACACTCAACGCTTTTCCAGGTTATAGGATAGGCTCGGAGGAATACCTCAGGCTTTTCCGAGGCAGGATCTACGGTCTGGATCATTCCTACCCGGTTGGCTTCGTGCACCTTTGAGGTCGAGGGCTGTGACTCTTCGTTTGTGGGTAGGTCTCGTAGGACCGGCTTTTCGCCCTTTCGACTTTCCTCGAATCGGCGCCTGTTTTTGAGGCATCGTTCGATCAACTTTTCGTTAGCCGCTTCGGAAATGGTTAGCAGATAGGGAATAGGGACGGGGACCCGTAGATCCAGCGCCTTCAATGCATCCAACACGTCGATGTGACCATCTTTGTACTCAGGGCCAGGGGCCATGAGATCTTCGAACCCCGGACGCCAAGGCCCGAGGTCGCTTTCCTCGGTAATCCTTTGGACGTGATGTATCACTCCAATGGTCCCGGGTTCGAACATCGCCGCAGCCATGTACTTATCGGGTCCTATCTCGGTGGCCGCACGGGCCACCATTTCCGTTGTCCCAGTATCCATCACCGTGGCTACCCTCCCTTGTCCTGCAGCGGTCGAAGCAGCCAACGGGATTTGGGAAGGTCCGGTGGGCCCCCCGGGCCCACTTTGAGTTCGAGGTTTCGGACAATCTTTCGCAAGGTGGCCCGACTGATTGCAGTTGTAGCACCGTAGAGGCTGGGCGACTCCTGCTGCGGCTGGTCGGGCCATAGGGGTACCGGCGGCCATGGCGGTTTGCTGTCGTTGCACAGCTGCCACCCGTTGCCGCTGCAAGTTTTGAATGAATTCCGTCAGCGGGGCCACTACCGTGACCAGCTGAGCCGCGACCTCTTTCATTGATATTTCGTCCTCGTTCCGACCCCCTGGAGCTTGACCAGAGCGTCGGGAGGTCGACGCGGAAGACGAAGTTTTCCGATCCGAATTTTTCTTCGCCGGTCCTAACCCGAAGCGATCCTCGAACATTCGCGCCGTAGCGGAGTAGCTATGGCGTCGGACACCCGAAGGGTCGTCTTCGTCGGACTCTGAATCCAGACCTACATCGTAATTTTCCTTCCCGTACTTAATGGCATACTGAATGAGCTCGGTCAGGGTGTGTTCTATCGGGTTGCATTTCTTGCGGATCTTCTTCCGCAAGCGAGAATCGGACAGTCCCCTAACGAAATCAGTCCGCATCATTTTTTCATCGACCCCGGAGCGTTCGGCTAAGTAATTAAACCCCTCTGCATATCTGGCCAAGGTTTCCCGAGGCTGCTGCGTATATTCTTTTATCAGACGAAGGCACTACCTGGGTGCGATGTGATCGAAACGCTCGAGAAACTTTTGTTGGAAGGTTAGCCAATTAGTGTAGGGGTTCTGCCCATACCACTCAAAAGCGGTTCCGGTTAACCTACCCGGGATTCGTTCTCGGAGCAACTGGTCTGACCAGCCCTGGGCTTACAAGGCGGCTAGCCAGGTGCGAGGGTCGGTATCATCCTCAGAGAAAATGGGAACTTCGGAGGGAGGAGGTACAAAATACAGGGGATGATTGGCCATCACGGCGTGATTATCGCCTCCGTTTCCACCCCAATTCCGGGTTCCACCATCGCGGGAGGCGGATCTCGAGCCCGGCCTCTCGCTCGGTTCTGATTACTATTCGCGGGCCGCCGTCGACGGGGAGCCAACCTACTCAAAAGTGAAACAAATCTAAAAAAAAAAATCAAAAAGGAAAAACTCTTAAACAGGGTAATCGTCCTAGGAAAACCTCGGAGCCGAAACGAATCAGCTCTAATACCAACCTCACGCCCCCTCGCGGCTTCCCGTACCGGGTCGCCGATCAGAGTTATAGGAGGGGTGTGGCCGAGGATTTTTGGGTTGTAGGGGTTCAGTCTCCCGGTCGGAACGGGAGACTCTCGTTTCGAACCAGAGGTTATCCTGGGATCGATCTTTCGCCACTGAGTCCCGTGGAGGTCGGGTCAGCCCAAGGTAACGAAAGCCGAATAGTTCCGCAACGACGAACTGCCGCAGTGAATCAAAATGAAGAGGGGAAGCAGGGGGAGGAGGCCACAATGGCTAAGGACCGAAGACCGGGCCGTCGGGTTTTCGTTGTATAAGTGATTGGTTCGAGGCCTTCAAGCCTCGGCGTCAGACTCACAAAGTCCGCGCGGGAGTTCCTGAGAGAGTGAAGCGGCGAGAGAACTTGCCGGCACCTGAATTCGAAATTGCGCGGGCAGCGCCCCCGCATTACGGGAGAGCCCAGGGAAACGTGCCGCTCCCTCGTAACCCAGGACCAGTGGTCGCCAAGAACACGAGTCCCCCTGGCGACACCAGCGACAATCAAACTGCGGCCGCCACGTGGCGTGAGCGGCCGACCAGGGCAACACAGTCAAATCCATATAAGGCAATATTAGAGTCGGGGAATCGAAACGATCAATTAAGACGAACCCGTCTCCCCTAATATTAAACGCACGGGGCGGATCTCGCCAACAGACTTGATTCGTTCGACTCAAAGTGCGCCGTACATCCCCATCGCAATAGACGCCGTCGTCATCTGCGATGGGAAAGGCCGGGAGCGAGAGGGAACGATCGGAGGAAGGTGATGAACACGGGCCAGACCCCGCGCTCCCGGTCATCCGTACCAAAACCGTCCCCATACAACACTCGATGCAACCCTTCTCTCTCAAGGTTAGTGCGTCGGAAGAAGATGATGAAATCTAAGTTCTCTTCCCCGTCGCGGGAGTGTCGACCGCGCGCGCGGATGCTGGCGGTTGACGTCACCGGTCCAGGGACGAGAAGTTCAAAAGCGATGACTACCAGTTCAAAAAGAAAGGAGAGAGAGAGAGAGAGAG
>BFEA01000481.1:307827-336999 GCA_003427395.1 Chara braunii
TGTGGAAGAAGACTGCGGAACAGATGGGCAGTCAACTTCAGATGACTTCAAGGAATCATCCCGAAGCCAACGGACAGGCCGAACAAATGAATAGAGTTGTACAGCACTTGCYGAGGCAYTACATCAAGCMCAGCCAGGATGACTGGGATGAGCAGTTACCTCTCATCGCCAGCCTGTACAACAATGCTATACATAGTAGTACCGGCGTTAGTCCTAACCAGTTGCACTTAGGATGGAAGCCTAGATCAGCACTAGACTTCCTCCTACCTGAAAACCGACCTGCTGCAACTCCAAGCACACTTGAATACTATGTGCAATATGAGAAGTTGCTGCAAGAGGTTGTAGAACATATAAAGAAGGCTCAGCAAGCCATGATAGCTTCTGAGAATCAACATCGCAGACAGTCCACATTTCAGGTAGGGGAATGTGTCTGGGTCAAGGCTAGTGAGTTAGGACAGGAATTCGGGGTATCTTGCAAACTAATGCCTCAGTACTTTGGTCCCTGGGAAGTCTTGGATGTAGTTGGAGATGAGTTGGATGGTCCCACATATGCCATTCGTGTCCCTGGACACTTACGCACTCACCCAGTCTTTCATGCCTCAAAGCTTGCACCTTTCGCTAAGACTGATCAATTCCCTTTTAGGAGATCGATGTTGCCCCCAACCATGGATGGACAAGTCGACATCGACGACATTGTGGATCACAGGGATATGCCTGTTCTGAAGCCGCTGGGTCGAGGAAGACCTCCTAAACCCAAGAGGGAGTACCGGATAAGATTCAGGCATCATACGGATCCTAAAGAAGATCGGTGGTTTACCCGGGAGGAACTGATGGAAACAGCTCCTCAGGTGGTGGCAGATTATGAACGGAAGCTAAAAGGGAAGGCACCTGCGAAGTAAGCATCTCAGCGGACTTTTGAAGCTAAGGGGGATGGAATGTGAGGATTGAGCCCTCAAGTCGGGGCCTTGCCATGATGTACATGTTCTGGGCTAAGGCCCCAGCAAGCCTAGTGCCCGCCCTAAGTGAAGGCGGGCCAGCAAATCAACAAGAGCCCTCTCAGCCAACATTTCACGAAGTGGGGTCTATACAGTTGGAGCACGCCAGTTGGTTGGGGTGCACCGAGTCTCGGATTTCAGCAAATGCTGAAATGCCCAGGGCCTCGGAGTTAGTTAGGCCTTGGGCACTCGAACGTGAGGCCGACAATGCATGCTGGGTAGAGAGGCCGAAATGCCAAAGGGAAAATCGGCCCACTATCTAAACCTGGCCGCAGGCCTTGAGAAGAGAGGCGCAACTGCATTGCTCCGGGGCCCAACTGTATCAGGTAGGCTTCAGCCTCTGGGTCCCGGTCGCAGGCTGAAGGGAGGCCGCCCACATGCTGCATTGGCATATAGGCAAGCAAGGCGAGGCAGCAGGGATCTTGGCCAATGCTGGCACATGCGGGCACGCTGCGCGGATGCATGTGTGCTGCGCTGTGCAAGGCAGTGCTGCTCTAAGAGCAAGCAGGCCAGCGCTAGGCGGTAGGGCGCTGCCTGCACTGAGGGCACCGGCGGCCATAGCCTGGGCCGCATGAGGGTGCAGGGGAGGTGAGGGCGAAGGTGGTACTTCGGAGGTGAAGGGCGCTGTGTGGGTAACAAGGGAGAGTGTGGGGAAGAGGACACGTACCTAGTGATGGTGGAGGTCGGCATTGGTGTTGACATCATCACTCGTTGGTAGTCAGGTTGTCTGGTTGCTTTTCATTGCTGTAGTTGTAGGATAGTTGTAGAGTAGATAGGGCGCCTGGCGCCATTCACAAGAGAGAGTTACATTTGGGTTATGCTGTTGGTGTTGCCCTGTTGGGCATGGACATTGACTCACGATTCTTCTGTTCATGGACTCACGATTCTTCTGTATCATTCTCAATTGGATGGTTACTCGGTTCCATGTGCTATCTGCTTTGGCTTTGACTACTTGGACTTAAGTGTGATTTTGCATTCTGGATTTCTGTGCTTCGTCCATACTCATGTCCCTTGCACCATATTCGAAGTTCAAATTCACAAAAAAACACAATACCTTCCAATTGCAAAAAGAAATGGCGTAACTTGCAAGTACAGAGGGAAAGAAGAAGAAGAAGAGAAAGAAAGAAGAAGAAGAAGAAGATGTACACCAGCAAAGACCAATTATAATCCTCCTTCTCCTTGCCAGCTAAACTCCTCCTCCTTTTCTCCTCCCCTCTTATTCAAACAAAAAATAACAAATGGATGGCAGAACCAGAATCAATGTCTGAGTCCCTCTTCTACTGCCAGCACAACTTGAGGTCCACTATAGCCATGGCCGCCCTTCTCCTTCCTCTTCATCTAGTCCAAGGCTATCGAAGACTACTAGGGCCTTGCCCTGACGTGCAAAAGACAACCCAAAGCAGCTATGGCCACTGCCACTCAGGCCGCCATGCCTAACTCTGCCTCGAAGCTTCTTGATGCAACTCTACCCCAACGGGGGTCTTCTAGATGCAGCGCCTACCAAAGTGATGAAGATGGCATCCATCATAGCCAGAAAAGTACCCCTGACGCTCCCCTCTCCTAGTCCCTTCTTCCTCCACCTCCTGCCCGAGCTCCTCCACCATAGCCAAGGTGGCTGGGCGCCCCTTCTTTCCCAGCAGCGCTGCTCTAGACCAGCGCTGCTCCACCACGCGCTCCAACAGCATGTCGCCCAAACTTGCATGCAGAAAATGAGGAGCTCTTTGCTCCTCCTGTAGATATAGGGGCCAACTTGGATCTTGGGAGGTGACTTCCAGGCCGCGCGGCATCCAAGCAACCGGTACCTCCTCCCTTTCGGAGGGAAACATCATTGCAGACTCTGACATTGCTGGTACAGGCCCTAGACTCAGACTACTTCGATTGGTAGTCTGGTCCCCGCCTAGACCTAGCCTACAACTATTGGGGCTCTAAAAATACCAACTTCTTATCTTCTTCTTCTTCGCCTCCAGTCCCGGATACATCTACCGCTACTTGAGTGGTATCGGCCTACCTACTACTTGAGTGGTTTTCCTGCTGCTCTAAGTGTCGTGGGCCTTCTCCTGCCACTTGAGTGTTTTCCCCGCTGGAACCCTCAAAGTCACGGCCACAGTAAGTACCAGCCCTGTGGGGCCTCCACACGAACAAGTGCCCTTGCAGGTCACACACACACTAAGACCGACAAGCACTCATATAGGCATGCAGACCAGCAAGCATGCACACACACAGACTTAGAAACTCATAAATCAGTTTTCAGTCCGTGTTTTGGCAGGTCCTTACACTACCCCCCCCCTCAAGAGCTAGGTCCCTTCTAGCCAGTAACTCAATCTGAGTCCCTGCCGAACACATGCACTTTCAATAAGTTTCGCAGAGATTTTTGGCACAAAACCGGAAACTATCTGACATTCATATGCTTTGACAAAGCAAGGTGCGCTTCGCAGTTGCTCTTTCTTTGATATCAAATAGAGATCATCTAGTCAGTGATACATTAAGTGAACCTGGTACTGTCTATTATGTCCCTTACCGGCACGACTCTTAATTTTGTGTATCATGTGACCGCCATTGATTGCTTGAGGGATCTGGGGTTCGCAATATTTGAAGGATCTAGCATCAAGATATGGAAACAGTTTAGACACGTGAAAGACTAGGTACGTGCACAAATGAGGAGGCACTTCGTCAATCACATACGAAGGACGAAACTCATCCTTACCTACCACATCCAGAACCTCCCACGGACCGTAATTGAGAGGGAGAAGTTTGCATGACACCCCCTCTTCTTCCGAGAATTCAAACATCTTGACCCATACATAACTTTCTACTTCAAAAGTCGTCGGTCTGCGCTTCTTGTTAGCATGATGGATCATGGCATGTTGACGCTTGGTCATTGCTTCAACAACAACTTTGAGCAAGCGATCATACTTGGCGCTGAAGCCAGGCCTACCAGGCGTCAGACCAGCCGGCTGTTCAAGGAACAAGTACGAAAGAGGGCTGCGGATCTTCCAACCGTAATGTAGCCTTTTCGGCGTCATACCGGTGGAAGAATGGATGGAGTTGTTGTACAACCCCTCCAACGCATACATCTCCTCGCCCTGGGTTTCCTGATTAGGAATAATCAAAGCACAGAGAAGTTGCATCACAGTCTAGTTTATCTCCTAAGCCAAACCGTCGGCTTCTCGATGTCAACGAAATGTCATCTTTAGTTTGACACTGTGGAGTTGGGAAGTGAACTACTTCCAGTCAGCACTTATGAAGCGGGGGTCCCGAGCACTTGAAAGGGTTTTCGGGGTCCCGTACTTCAAGATGTGCTTCTGGTGGAATTCACGGATCACAAGGTCAGTTGGGCCATGAGGTGGTAAGGGAATCAGATTCAAAAACTTAGAGAAGCGGTCAACGATCACCATCACCTGGGAATATCCATTCTTCCTTAACTTACCCATGTCCGTGAAATCGATAGAGACTGACTCTCCGGGACCGTCGGGAATGGGTAGAGGTTTTAGCGGCCTGATGGGTTTTTGCCTTGATGGTTTGATTCGTTGACAAACTTGATACTCAGCCACAAACTTGTGAGCAGATTTGTTCATATCAAGCCAATCAAACTGTTGTAGCAGATTTCCGTACGTTTTTGCAAAACCGAAGTGTCCACTCCGGCCATGAGCAAAGTCCAAGAAGTGAGTGTGGAGAGGCTCATGGTCGGGTACACACAAACAGTCATTTTGCCCGTAGCGTTGGAACAGACCCACGCACTCGTGGAAATCGAGCTGACTAATGTGGTCAGCCTTAAGCTGCTCAAGGATTAGACTAAGATCCGGATCCTTGGCAGTTTGCCCTACCATCTCCTCCTTCAATTTCTTTCGGAGGTCGTAGGAGCTTACAAGGCAAGTTATATACTCCAGGTGGTGAGACAATGCGTCAGCAACTTGATTGTAACAACCTTTCTTGTGTTTCAATTCAAAATAAAAAATAGCGATCTCATGTGACCAGCGGGTCAATGTAGTGGATAAGGTAGTTTGCGCCTTGATCCACTTCAAAGGCTCGTGATATGATATGACTTTGAAGTGGTGTCCCAAAAGATAATGCTTCCAATGGTCGAGTGCCTCACGCAAAGCATAAACCTCGTGCATATAAGTGAAGGTAGCTACCTTTTCGTTGGGCATGCGTTTGCTGTAGTATTCGAGTGGACGCAAGCCATCACCATCATCTTGTTGCCACACTGTGCAAAACCCTGCCGCTTGCGGATGCCCTGGCCCTCTCCATCTTCTAAATTTTGCAACTTTGTAAGGACCTTCCAAAACACGGACTGAGAACACAACTGATTTATGAGTTTTGTCACTAGAATGAATGCCTTGTTGAGATTCCCACTTTCTGCTGAGTGTGCGTGCTTGCTGGTCTGCGTGCTTGTCTAAGCGTTTATCGATCTGAGTGTGTATGCGACCCGCAAGGGCATGTGCTCGTGTGGAGGCACCGCAAGGCCGGTACTTACCTGTGGCTGTGACGTTGAGGGTTGCAGTGGCGAAAACACTCAAGTGGCCGAAGTAGGCCGATGACATTGGAGCAGCGAGAAAAAACACTCAAGTAGTAGTTAGGTCGGTACCACCCTGACGCAGGGACCTGGTAGCTCCAGTTTAAGTTGATACTCCTGGGTGTAGGTAGCAAGGTCTCTCTTCTCCCCCTCCTCTGAGAGTCCTGGTCTTCAGTGATCCATGAGTGAGTGGGTGGGTTCGCTGTACGGACAGGTGGGTTGAACCCCGCGTGTGAAGCCCCCTGTCGGACCTCCTCCCTGGGTCATATCTTTGACGCAACCCTTCAAAAAAAAAAAATAATAATAAAAAGTGTGAGACTCAATCCTACCGAAAAATTAAATGCAAAGCTCTGCAACAAGAAACGAATCTAGTGCTTACTCCATGTCAGGTTCATGCCACCCTTTTTGTGGGGGCCAAGGAGAAAAAGGACACTTTACGCATCCGAATCGGGCCAACGAGGCCCATCAGATCAACCGGAATCCTCGTCATCCAAGAAGGGTGAGAGCGGAGGTACCCAGGTCCGGAAATTCGCCGAAAGAACTCCCGCATTACGGGAGAGATCCAGGAACCAGATGGACCCCTCGTACCCCAGCACCAACCTCGGTCAGGAACATGAGTTTTCGAGTCGGCACCAACGATAGTTAAACTGGGGCTTCCACATGGCGTGTGTTGCAGACTAGGGAAGCACAGTCAAATCGGTGTACGGCAAGATCAATGGGGGGGAAGCAAACCGATCAATCAGCACAAACCCAACTCCCCCTATACGGCACGCCTTAGACAGGTTGTAAAAGTGAACCCGATCGGTCCACGATAGTGCCCTCCGCACATCCGCGTCGTAGTAACAACCGTCTTGGTCGGCGTTCGGGAAAGGAGGAAGGTCACTATGGTGGTTCGATGTAAGGTTCGAGCACGGGCGGTTACCCGCGCTCACTAAAGTTGCCAAACCTCGACTCCATACAATTCTCAACTTGTCCCACACAGACCCTACCTCCTATCAAAATGTAAGCTGATTATGCATGGCAACTCCAATCAAAATTGCCGCCTTGACAAATAGGCTATGGTCGGGAGGCAGGGAGATCCGGGGGCACAACTTAGACGCCACACCCGTGGGGCTAATTATTTCAGTTTCCTTCCTTTTTTGTCGATCTCTTGATCAGTGGCGCTAGGCGCAATTTTCTATCATGTGAGCTCCGTCATTTCGTCCATTAGATCTGGAACGTCACTAACCGGTGCCTATGCATCTTCCTTAAACCACTAGTAACTCCGAGCCTATTTTCGACAAGTTCTTGCCAACTCCCGACCTTTCAGGAGGCCGAGCCCGACAACGGCTACCGTTGATAAATCTGATCGGCGGGCGTCATTTCGTTTCGGCCTCCTGAAAGGTCGGAGGCCGAGTATTTTCGAACCGACAAAGGTACTAGTGGTTTAATCAATCCTACCATTGCGCCTTTTGTGAGCAAAGGTCGGAGCAAAGAGACGGAGAGATCGAGATATTGAGTCATTTCCTGGTATCTCATGCGAAGAGAAAGTGTACCCTCGTATAAGGTACGAGGGGGTTCCAAGAGATCAGCCATATTTGCAATCCGCAGTTACTGTATCGGTTCTCCAAGGAAAGAGGCAGCAGGGATTCGGGTTTCCGTAAGAGTGAGAAATGACCGGGGAGATGCTGGAGCGATGCCAGATTTAGTACTCTCAGTATCTAAACAGAAAGAATGTGCAATTTGCATAATCATCTGGAAATTCCTAAGCAAAGAATCGAACTAACTCGCCCCTTTTTTCTTTAGTTGGCATGTGATTCAAAAGTTTCACGTAATCCTTCTCACTGTATTCATCTTCCTCAGAAGGGAGATATTCAATGTTGCTTTCTTCTGATGAGACATCCTTTACTTCGTTCAATCTCGTCTCTTGTGTCCCGATCATTCCTATTCGTACCGCCTTTTCTACTGCCATCGTCTTTTTCAAGAGACGCACGAAAATACGCAAGGGAACTGTCTCTGGTTTACCTTTGGTATGGGTGAGAATCAGATGTTTTTAATAGAAATGCAAATGCGCATTCACAACCATCGCCCAGGGCAATCCCAATAACATAAAATGTGATTGCACATCAATTACTAACGCGTTCACCAACACATGCATTCGCCCAACCTTGACGGCCACATTTTCAATCATCCCTACGATGTTCCTGAAAGGGGAAGGATGAAGTTTAGTGGTCCGGTCTTTCGAACCGTGTCAAGTGAAAGTGCCACGGTGGATGAACCCGTGTCAATTAAGGCGTTGAACAACCTTCCCCAGACTTGGCAATCACACTCCGCACTTTTCCATAGCACCGGTCGAACACGGATGAAATGATTGTTCTCCTTGTAAGAAATCGTGGCCACCCGAGTGGCCTCTGGCGCCTCCTGCTTATCCGGAGGATCATCAACGGCTATGGGAATGGAAGACGAAGGCGCTGGTTCCCTTGTTTCCTCCTTTTTCATTAGCATTCTTTGGACACGCTGGTATGTGAATCGTTTCTGGTTCTTCTGGCATTGTTGAAAAAAACTTATCATTTGCAGCCTCGAAGATCGTTAGGAGGTGGCCGACTGGAACAGGGACTCAAATATCTAATCTTTTTAGCGTTTGCAAGACATTGATCTCCGCTGTCCAAAATTCAGGCCCAGGTTCCGATTCATGTTCCACCCATTCAAGCTCACCTTTTCCTGGCCGAATAGCTCCAATCAGACCAGCCAACTAGAGGTATTTGGACGGATTGACAACGTCCGCGGCTTCATATGAAGCTCCGGAGGTTGACGCGGTTATGTTTGTAGGCGCAAGAGAAATTCGAGAAGAAGCACGATATCCTGATTCTTCTGCTCCTTCGAGTAGCGTAGCTACCCGTCCTTGATTAGTGGCACATGCCCAGCCGCATGAGGTGGTTGATTTCCCTTCGGGAGGGGGCAGTCCCGGACAAAGTGCCAGTTATAACACTCCACTCTTCCTGGAGGACCGGCAACTTGACGAGGGACAGTGGAAGCAGGGAGAGCAACTTGCGTCAACATGGGAGGCATCAATGCAAGGGGTAAAAAGAAGAAGAAGGATTGGTGCGTGACGCTCTTGCGTTTGCACTCATCAGCTCCCACAAAACATGCTCTAATCGATTCATCTGGGAAGCCTGGGTCTGTATTAGATGATTCATCCACTCCAATTGTCGGGAAGTAGCCGTGTGAATTATCTGAGCCAGATGAAGATTGGTGATCGGTACTTGTGCCGACGACTAGGATATGACAGCAGTTACAGGAGCAGACTTGGAAGGAGGAGGGGAGGAAGGAGGAGAGACGACAGAAGGGGGGATTTGAGGTGCATGACCCGGCGGTGGTCCACTTGGGTTTTCGGGATCGTGGTGGTGATAAAATCAACCAATCGATTTTAGCCAAGATCATCTTTTTGCAGCCACGTCCTCCATCGTATCAGCTATGTCTTCCTCACCCTCATCTATGTACTTTCGTGTATCTTGTAAGTCCAGCTCGGGTAAATTGGCGATAATCTTCAATAGTGGGGTCGTTTTGGGAGGGACTTTCTTTTTCAGCTTCGCCTTCAAAGTCGGGTTACGGAAATGGTCTATGAACCAATCTCAAGCAGCATTCTCTTCCCGTCCAGACTTATCCAAAGCTGTTTGAAATCTATCTACAAAGTCGGGCAACAATTCCCCTGAGGAGGGCGCATTTTCAATATAAACCATGCAGCGTCCTCACTTACCTTATCGAATCTTGCTAAGAAGGCAGTTCCAAACATAGCCCAATCTACCCACCTATGGCGTTTAAACCAATCATGAGCGGTGTTTCTTACAAGCAGAGTGATAACTCGAGGAAGATCAGCCTCGTCATAGCCCTGGGTTTCCACAACTTCGAGTCATGCCTCAAGATAGGTGTGATTAGGATAGAATGGAAAGGTAGTTGGGATGCTTACCATTACCCAAGGGCAGCAACATTAGCGTTGGCCATGGTTGCCTCAGCCCTTGCCTTTGCGGATCTATTTCTAATGATGGGAGGACTTTTTTGGTTCGAACGAGCTGATGCTCGTCCTATCGCCAGCTCGTCTCACTATCACCAGAATCGACACGTGTCGACTCCGATACCAACCTCGCGCCCTACTCTGGCTTCTGGGCGGAGTGATTAAAAATGTGGAACAGGCCCTGGAAGAACAACAAAATGGGGTGTGCCAAGGATTTTTGGGAAATTGAGTGTGGGGACACAAACAAAACTGAAATCCCTCGTGTGGTTCCAAATTTAGCGAAAATGTCCATCGTCACGTGGAAAAGAAATATCATGCGCACCTTTCAAATATTCGTTTAATCCAAAAAGTATCTTTGAACTTCCATGCAGGCTACTTAACGTCTTTTCGAACGAAAAGGCGGGGTTACGCATGTGGGATCTCGTTTCCAAATCAAATCCCGGCGCTGCTCGGCACAGAGCTGAGAATCCAACGTGGAAGGCTGCAGCCTGGTTGCTCTTTCCTTATGCTCGTCCTTGCCACGTGTCCGGTAGTGGAACCCTTTTTCTCGATAACGCTCAGTGCGGCGACAATCGCTGCTAAGAGTGTTGGGCCAATTGGGAGCCACTGCCATCCACGGGATGACAATCAACTCGTTAAAAGGCAATAATAGAGAATAAGGCGGAAAACGGGTATCAATTATGACAAAACTCGGGCCTATTAATCCTCAACACCTGCTCTCGGGAGGAAAGTAATACCACACTCCAATCTTTGTGGCGGCTTCCCGTACGTCCCACTCACATATATGTGTTCTTTCCTCGTTATACGGGAATGGTTGTGGTGGACATACAGAAGGTCAACGCCCAGTCGAATCCAGGGCATACGCTAACTAGAGGGAGAGTTCATGCAGTCCATCATTCGATCCAATCAGAGACAAGTTATTTCTATCATTCGGTACAGTCAGACATGCATCGAAATAATCAAATCACATCAAAATTTGAAGTTGTTCTTGTTATCAAAGTAGCAGCTTAGTCAATGCACACAGGAAAAGGCCTTTCTCCTGATTTGTTTTGGTGCTCCGATGGGTTTGCCCGGCGAGTTGTGAGCATCAAAGACAAGTAGGGATAAGAGATCACTCATGCGTCAACCATCATCATAGATGCGCATCATTCATCATGTGCAAAGGAGCAAAGCGAGGGACAGGGCAAGATCACTCGAGCTCGCTGGCCTCTTAAACTCAACGATGCTCGTTTTCGCGAGATCCAATTGAATTCAAAGAGACGAGCGGGGTGAGATCTCCTCAGTTGATAGGGACAAGGGAGTCATCAGAACATTCAAACATCCATAAAGAAAACACTAAGAGGAAGAGGGAGGGAGAGCGAGAAGCAGAGACCAAAAGATGTTGACGGAGTCGTACCTCGACGGAAAAAGGGGACTAAGGAAAGAGAATGAGTTACAAGCACACAAGTAGATATGAGAAAAACTGGCATTCAACTATGGACTTAGCTTTCAAAATAGGAGGAGGAACCGAAGATCAAGGTGTGGAAGCCTTCTGCTCTCTTATCATGGCTCCAGGTCATGCAACCACTCGTACACACACACACCTTCCTTACTCAGGTACTGGTGCTCCTGGCCGCCACATGCCGACCTCCACACCACAACGATTGTTACCCCGCCAACTCAGCTTCTACACCGGCTTGTCCAGATCCCGCGGTCTTTTGTGACCACCAGGCGCACAACCTTGCAAAACTACAGTCAGCTCGTTAGGACTTCGACCCGCCAATCATCACATCATCTAGCCACTACTTCCCTGAAGCTGGCAGATGGGTTGAGAGAGAGTTTTTCGGATGCGCTTGCGGTTTTTGTAGTTGCGAAGGGGGGGATAGAGAGGGAAGGGAAGGCAAAAGAGAGAGAAGAGAAGATAGGGGTTAATCGCCTGGGGAAAGCCATATCGATCCCCCCGAGTTCTTCGCAACCAATCGGATTACAGATTGAGGGGATTAATCCTCCTTACACAATGCCATATGATAGTCTGAAGGCTCTAGGAGGGGATCGGTAGGGACTTCCTGTACGGGGGTGAAGGCGGGAAGAAGGAGGGCGCAAAGAGCAGTGCGGAGCGGGACCAAGATTCGGATAGAGAAGGAGGGAGAGAAGCGCCAAGGGAAAGGAGATGGAATACAGTTACAGGTTAAGGGGAGAAGGCGCGAAGAAGAGAGCGACGCAGCGGGAAGTGGGGCAAGCTTGTATGCATGGCGCCGACACAAAAACAAAAGGGCACCGAAACAGTTACGTTCTGTCCGTCCTAGTTCTAGAACTAATTCAAGATTGAAAAATTCAAAAGCAACATCTGCGCGCGGTCATTGACGTGTGAAAATCCTAAGCGTATTTAGATCTCTTTAGAAAATTCACAGAGCTATCTGAGGCAAATCAGGAACATTCATTTGCAAGAAACGTTACGTCAGCGGGAAGTGTGCCCGCGAATTCCAGAGTTCCCAACTGCCGAACAAAATTCCTAGTGCGCTCACTAAGGCGCGCGTAATTCCTACATAAGTTCATCGATTGCCAAAAAGAAATTCCGAAAAAGTCTGAGAAAAACAACAAGTCTTAAAAGTGGGAGGGCCTTGACGGCCATTGATTCCATCCATTGCCCACCAGCCAAAAAGAAGATACCCCTAAAGCCCGTTAGAGATAAAAAAGAATGAATAGCAAAACTCGGGGCTTCCGAAGCTCGTTCAGGTATGATAGCTGGTACGTCACAGTTATGGATAACATCTTGCGGAGGTGGGAAAGGGACTCCCCTCTGAAAAGTGCAGATCTCAGATTCATCCAACTCTGAAAAGTGCAGATCTCAGATTCATCAAATGGACTTCCTTTTCCCATATCAGATCAACCAACAGTAGGGCTCTTCGGTGGCCGATCATCCACAGATGCCTGCCCACCCCCGACTGGTTAACAGCAAGAAGGGACCTGGAACAAAAGAGGCTACTGTCTCCATTGTCCTCCTATTGCGAGATGATCCCACCCAGAAAAAGAGCAACCTTGGAACACTGCCTTCTGGACTACCCCACGGTTGTGTGACTCTGGCGGTGGTGGGATGCTGCCTGGCACTACTTGACAGGCCACCACTTCCCCTGGAATGTGCAGACACTTCTGTTCGGGGCCCTCCCACCAAAACCGTCTGGTCACCATTCATGCTTAATCTGTTACAATACACTCGCCTGGCCCTGCTCATGGCAGCCTGGCATATGAGATGCTTCCATGAGAAAGATAGCAGACGTGATAACAGCCAAAACACATGAAGCCTGGAAAGATCTTAAGACCAGACTCCAACAAGAAGCTGACATGATCGACAGCTTCTGCGCTACATGGGTGGATCAAAATCAAAGACTGTGCAGGCTGGACCAAGCCCACAACTTGCAGCGACGACCCTGGCTCTGTACTGGGAACCAGTGGGAGTTCCTGCCCTCAGATCGCTTCTGTGCGGAGTTCCAACCAACCAGCTTTGTACTAATCCCTACGGACCCTCCGGCCACCCCTCCTGCCCCYCCCCTCCCTCCCCCCCATCCMCTGATCCCCCTCATGCCCCGGCTCCTCTCCCCCCCTTCCCCCCTGCCCCCCCCGCCTTCTCCCCAACTACCAGCCTTCCTTGTCACTTCTCCTGTCACCCCCCACCCCCTAGTCTTCCCACACCCCTCTGCCGGCCAGGGTGGACCTCTCGCAGGGAAAGGCCGTCACGATGTCTCCTCCTATTGATGAGAGGACAAGGGGCAGCATCCGGCCCTGGGATTCTTCAGGCGCACAGCTGGGGTTTAGCAGGGGTTTAACAGGGATGGGTGCGGTGTAACGGGCCCCTGAGGGACAAACAAGTAGCAGGATGCTCTGCTTATCCGCAACTTACATACCTGGGGAGGAGCACTGCCCCCCCCGAGGTCAGGAAGGTTATCCGTCCACATAATACTCTCACTAGGGTGAAAGGCCAGGCTTTGACCACAACATATGCTGGACCCGTTTTCCAGCGAAGTGTGGCTCTCCACTAATAGATGGAGCCCTCCCTGGGGGCCCACTCACTGAGGCTGCTCTTATCACGTCAGAAGTTCCCACCCCCCCGCCAAAGGTTCTCAAAAAAAAAAAAAAAAAAAAAAAGAATGGTTTTATTCTCAGGACAGTTACCGAATTTGTGGATGTTGTGGATGTTACAGAGCGACTGGAGTGTATAGAACAGCACAATTTTCTGTAGTGACGACGACTTCATGTTCATCTGGTGCCCTTCACAGGGTGAAGAGGTCAGGGACCTGTACTCTTGTTACTCTTGTACTTCACTATCCTCGATTTATATAAGGGACGCTGGGTCCTGTTTCCAGCGTGTGCTTCCGACGAATAGACTGGAGCCATCACAAAGCAAACACTAGCTGTAGGTGCTCCTCGTTTATTATATATATATAAATGGAGGTAAGTACGTTCATGTCACTTTTGAGGGCCTACTCACACTAGGGGCTCTTTTGGCAAATCAGCAAAATTTCCCATAGTTTTGCAGTCACACTTTGCCCACCCGCCCATCAAATTCGCAATTGGTGCTGCAAATGTCAGAGGCCTGAAGGGCCGCCAGGTTGACCAATTTGACACCACCTCTAGAAGTGTTGGCAATTTTCTCTTTTCGGAATCTGTGAGCTCACAGAGGAGAATTGTGGGCATCTCCCCACTACTTTTGCTGCGTGACTGCACTAGTGGGCAACTTTGGAAATGGCAGGGCGTCGGGGCATTGTCTTTTCCAAATTGCTTCCCGTGTGACCGCGTGACACAGCAAAACCGTGAATTGGAAGTAGCAAACGCTGCAAATTTTGCTGCTTTGCTATGCGTGTGTGAGTATGCACTGAGTATCGGATAAGGGAACAAATCACGACCTGGCAAAGAAATCAGGAAAAGAAACCAGGAGGGAGATCCCACTACCGATGTATGTGGATTAGTGTATAAGGTGTGTGACTGTCAGGCATCGTGGATTTGGCAGGAAATCAGCGGTAGCCTGTTTTTGTGAATTAAGAGCTGGAAAGGGATGTTTTTTTCTGCTCTCCCATTGGTAGGTTTTTCTTTCGTTTTTGTTGTGGGGGTCCTGTGGCGGTCCCAAACGTGCGTGAAATGAAGACCAATTTTTTTGGTTCATGAAATCACGCATGTTTCATTCACGGTGAAGGCAAAGACGAATGGCTTCATCGCTGGAAATTGATTGTGGTTTGGGAGGTGTTTGGGAGGGTTTGATCCCCTCACCTACAGCAAATGGTGTATGCAGTTACTCTTGTTCTCCTTTGCCAAAGAGAATTTCTGTCAGAACTACCGAGCAGTGTGCACTACAGCCCATTTCACGGAAGCCTCAGACTATTGCCAATGAGTATGTTCCCCGTGCCCGCTCACATGCAGTCGTCTTGACTGCCACAGCCATGGTCAGTGAATCATACCCTGACATCTGACACCCCACCTGGAGCAGACACCATCTGTGAGAAGAGCACTTTATTTTCGTTTTTAGCTTTTTTTTCTTCATTTGTTTGGCAATGAAATGTTTTTTTGCGTTTATTTTCCCTATTTGACGCTGCCGCCCACCTGTCCCCCACCTGTCCCACACCTGTCCCACACTCGTCACACTAATCCATATGCATGGCTACTGGGATCTCCCTCCAGGTGCCGGGTTCGAAAAAGCAATGAAAGTACCAACCGCCATGGTGTAAGGCCAGGTGTCATATTTACAGGGGTCGGCCGTGGTGTCAGATGGGGAAAGAAAAATAGAATAAAATGCCCAACAGATACTTTTCGACCCAAATTGCCGTTTCGCAGTCAGCGCCGGTTTTCTTTGCCGGCACGTGTTTTTTTGGCCTTTGTGAACTCAAAACCTGGTGCCTCGGCCGTTATTAAAAAACAAAACGCGTCACACTTGTCAGTCTCTGTCTACTTCTTTCCACCCTCCTGACAAGCAGCGTGCTTTCCATTGCTCTACTCCATGGTGGTGGGTGACCCATTTTCTTTCTCAAATTCAGGGCCTCTTCAGACCCTCCTAATTATTGGCAACCCTGGATGTCTGTGACCGGAATTCCGGCTACAACCAAGTCCGAAAAGTGGTAGTGTACCAATATCGCGCTACGCTGCCCCCTTTTTTTTTTTTTTTTTTTCCGCAAGACCCCAAGCCCCTTCTATTCTGGGGGGCATCAGTCCGGTTGCTTATCACCGGCAAGCATGAGTACAAGGAACAGGGGACCAAAAAAAAACAGTGTAGAGAAAGAGCACGCCCATCCCTTGCGGTACGAGTCGCCTATCAAGGGGGGGACTGCTTCGAACCAACCCCCCCCCGAACCGTTGCTTTCCTGGTGGGCTTCTGCTGGCCAGAAAGCTTACTGGCAGCACCCAGTCGCTCAGCAGAAGGGCTCTAGGAGAGGCGTGGCGCGGGGGAGGTCGCTCTAGCAGTCTCACAGGCCGCATTCCGCTGCTTCAACCCAAGAGAATTGCGAGTCCTAACCTTCACCTCTTACTTAGTTCTGTCATCAAAGGTTCTATTCCTCTTTCAACTCTTTACCCATTATCTAACTATCGCACCATACAACCCTTACAGCCCTTATCACATCCTCTCGATATCCCACCTGTCATATCCCCTCTTTGTTGTCCTAGTATCCTACATAAGACCAGTATGTCCCCAGCTTGTTTCTCAAGTTTCATCCTTTTTTGTTCTCTCTCTTTTTCTCTGTCTTTTTTTTTTTCCTTTTTGCTTTTCCCATC
Organism: Chara braunii; assembly: GCA_003427395.1. Taxonomy (NCBI): domain Eukaryota; kingdom Viridiplantae; phylum Streptophyta; class Charophyceae; order Charales; family Characeae; genus Chara; species Chara braunii. The sequence goes on from BFEA01000481.1 coordinate 324,062, forward strand.
AGCCTTTTTAGCCTGTTTTTCCTGAAGTACTCCCCCTCGAACCTAAACTACCCCTAGCTATTCCCCTCCCTCCTTCCTAGCTCTTCTACCCTACTACCTACAGAAACCATTCTAACTATTGTACAACAGTTCTACATCTATCGTTTCCACCCCTGGAANTCCTTCCTAGCTCTTCTACAACAGTTCTACATCTATCGTTTCCACCGCTGGAACGTGAGAAAGCACAAGGTCGTCCTACTCTAGGTCCTTTTCCAGCTGAGGCACATGCCGCAGTAGAGCCGGTCCAAAGTGGAACCGGCCTGTGTGGGGATCCCTAGTCACTAAGAGCGGGTACCGCTCCCATCTTTTCCAAAATTCTTCCTCCTTCACAAAGCCCCCATATCTACACCGTCGATAGTCTGCCTGCAATGCAATCCTCAGGTTCTCCATCGCCCTTTCCTGATATGCCTGCAGTGGGGGCTTCACTCCCTGTCTACAGCGGTCGTTTCGCAGTGTCCATAAAGCCCACAACACTGCTGCTCGCACCATTTCCGCAGACAGCAGGTCTCCAAAGGGTGGCCTGCCAACTTTCATTAGCGCTCCCAGAAGGATGGCTGCGTCATCCTCCTCAGTGACTTCCAACGGCGTCCCATCTGCGATTTCCTTGCCCCACCATGACCAAAAAGCCTGAAGCTGTAGGCACCGTACGAATAAATGAGGGATCGTATCCACTTGCCCGCACCCTGCTGCGCATAGCTGATCCCGGTGTTGGCTCTTAGTAGCTATCCATTGTGCTGTCGGGATTGCCAAGTGATAAATTTGCCACAGTAATCCTGCCTGCTTGGAAAAGAAGTCGCCCATCTGCCTTCTGTTCTTTGTGAATGACATTCACGCTTGTTTGTAGGCAGGGTCCACCGCCCCAGGTAGGGATCAGGAAGCCAATCCCTCTTAGCCCACCTGTTCTTTAGCTCCTCACAGATGTTGATTGGCTCCATCAGCGAATTATAGATGTTCTTAGTGGTTACTTCCTGCAGCGGCGTGGCCTTATTGTGCGGTGACCATTCCCATTCCCTTGGATGCCAGTTCAGATCCCGCAGCCTGTGCGCAAGCTGAAATGGACGGTATTGTCCTTCTTCGCCTTTTCCTCCCTCACAGACTGCCACCGTCTCCACTCCATTCCTTCCCAGGGTCAATCCCCCCTTCCTTTGCCCCCTTGCTTCCTGCAAGGATGCTGCCCCCTTTTCGCATTCCCCCTTTTTTTTTTTTTTTTTAATTTGGACCATTTCTCGATTTATCTGTGCCATCCTTGGGCGAGGTCCCACTAGCAACGGGATAGGATAGAAACGAGTTTGTGGGGCAGTTGAGTGACCCAAATCCTGCCGTGCACTACTCGTGATCCCACCGTCAGTATTTTACATGTATTACCCGAAAAAGTAAGGAGATCTTCGTTCCCCTCCTCCTCTCCTTAACACTGGGCATGCCCGTGCAAAGACAGCTTCCCGCCAGAATCATTTCAATCGGTTGGGGGTGTGTCCAACCCCAAACGAGGTTGGGGTCGGCCTTAGCCCACTGGATAGAAGATTTTCAGCATTTTACTTGCTCTTGTGCAATCATCTCATTTGGTGGAGGCCTCCTTCAATCACGGAGTCTATGGAGGATGTCAGGATCACTGCTGTCAGAAGTCGAGTTTATTCCAGAAAATGTGGCGGTTACTTTGTTCACTGTTTTTGCAACCACCACCATGAGATCATTTGTGATCTGATGGCTCGGAAGCACGCTGCTGTGATTTCGGGTGGGAGGTCTCTGTTTCTTCTTTTTTTTTTGACCTTTTTCCCGTTTTCTCAGCATAGAAATTCGAAATGAACTTGTCTGGCCGCTGCCACTCAGTGTCACACTGGATCGGCCACACTCCTATCCGACTGCTAATGGGACCTCGCCCCTTGTGCAGGGCCCATGCTTTTCTTCTCTGCATCGTTCCAATTTTAACGGATGAAAGGACTTTTCGCGTTCCTCATCTCAGGGCACGCCCACACTAAGACCTTTTTTTTTTTTTTTTTTTTTTTTTTTTTTTTTTTAAGGCTCTATTACCAAAATCGCAAAAAATAGAGTGGACGGTGGGTCACATAGAGTTCCCGAAGCCCCAGTGGTATTATTTGTGTGCCCATTTGTCAGCGGCTTGGGAAGCCGAGGGGCAAGGGGTTTTGCGGCAAATGCTTTATTTATTCTTTCGAATTTTCTTTAAAGATTGGCCAAATTTTATTCATGAAAATATATTGGCAAGGGAAGGCACGGGACCTGGGAAGCCCGTCTTTCCACCATGCAGCAGTGTCCATGCAACTGGTTGATGGACTCGAATGGATGTTGACAACCCTCTTGTCCGGATACAATGACATGGCTGTGCTGTGGAAAGAGGGGCACGCCATGGCTTCCATAGAATGTATACAGGCTGTTTTCCAGTCAGGTGCAGGAAGTCCTTTTGCCCACAGGGTGCCACAACGGCCTATAGAGCCGCGCAAGTGGCATAGGCAAATTCTCAAGATTCGGCTGCTGAGGCATGTGGACGCACAGAACACAGGAATTGAAAAGGGAAAAAAAAAAAAAAAAAAAAAATCTGCAGAATTTACGGCTGGCGCTGTGTGACCAGCCTTGCCCCAATTCCCCATTTCTACAGACAGTCGTGGCCTTGTCCCATTCTTCGGGCATCGTTAGACACTCCTCGGGGCATCCTCGGGCTCCGAGGATGAATCCTCGGAAAAGTTTAGGGTTTTTGTCGTCTTCGTTACACTCATCCTCGGAGCATCGGTTTTAGGACTCATCCTCTGAGCAATGTCAGAAAAATAAAAGGAAAAAAAAAAGAAAAAAGGTTGTGCTTCAGGCTTTCAGCCAATAGGGTGCCGCCACGATTCAAATTCTCGGTTGTAACGTCTCTCTACGTGCATGCCCTCTCCTCTCCGTGAAACACGGATCCTGGGGCCCCAAAGGACCTCGTGAGGTCCTTTGGAGCCGAGGACGATTTGGCTGGGAAATCCTCGGAGCCCAAGGATTTGTCCTCGGAGTGTTTTCACATTTTCATTTCCGATTTCATCTCCGAGGACGAGTGTCTAAAGCGCTGTGATCGCTAGTGCACCTAAGACCACAATTCGGCATTTCCCAAATCCGCATAATTTAATCACAGCCCTAAGACTGCGGTATAGTGGGCTTCAGCGTCCGTGTCAAGGTGTCCGAATCGCATTTTCAGTGGCGCGTAACCAGGGCGCAAGTGGGTTCTTAGGGGACACAATTTTTTTGGGGGACTGGTCATTGCTGATATTGTGGACGACCTAAAACTAGCTCTCATAGAACCGGGACATTTGGAAAAACGAACGACCCGTCGTCAGTGGAAGTGGACCTCAAAAAGAAGTAAGAAGGGAAGGCGTTATCGGGAGTCCCACGCGCAAGCTGTCCACCGCTCCCGCAATTTGCGAGAGGCAACTTTGGCAATCTTTTGTGCTCGGAGGAATTCGCAGAAAAATCTGAAAATTTGAGAATCCATAGATTAGGTCGTGGTCTTTCCAGGAAAAATATCAGAAAAGTTAGAAAAGTCATTAAGACCGCTACATAATCGCTGCGCCGATTCAGCACATTTTCCATTTTTGCCTTTCGGCCATACTTGGGCCAACAGAAAACGTACTCCAACTTCAGTGATTTTTCGCGCTCAGAAGAATGCGTGAAAAACTCTGAAAATTCGAGTTCTCGTAGATTTTGTTGTGATATTTCCAGAAGAAATATTAAATAAATTAAAAAAAAATCGTTCCAACCGCGAAACAGATCGCGGCCTCAATTTTACCCATATTCCATTTTGCCAGTCAGCCTCTCTCTCTCTCTCTCTCTCTCTCTCTCTCTCTCTCTCTCTCTCTCTTGCGCGCGTGTTTAGTTCTATTGATATGGCTAATCAGGCCATGCTCACAATTCACAACCCGAAGGCTGAGGTATGGTGGGTTCGAGCCATCTTCGTTTGCAGCACAAAGGCTGCACCAAAAGGGAACACGTCATTCCCCCTTGCTGTCCTCTCTCTCCCTCTCTCTCTCCCTCCCCCCCCGCCCCCTTTCTATTCAGCTTTCAAAACCTTACATCTACCCTTAGGGCTGCGTTCTCTGCGCCCAATAACCCTTTTTAAATCATTTTGTAAAATTTTTGGAGTTGCTAGCAAAAAAAGGACGTTATAGCTCCCACAAAGGTAATCACAATTAAAGCCTGTAGAATCTGATTAATTACCAAACAAGGGTTGCAAATCACGGATTCCCTCGGTCAGGTGAGAAGTAGCTCAGACCCCCCATGGAGGGGTTGGCTGAAGCACGGGGTCCGGAGGGTGGGGGACCTCTGGATGTGGCAGACCGGGAAAGGAAAAATGCAGAAAGAATGTAAGGATGCCTGCGATATTGCCACCTCACAGAATCAACAATGGAAGAACTTATTGAAAGCTTTCCCGTTCAATGGTACGACACGCTTAGAAAGGGCCCTACCTTAGAAGAAGGGGACTGGGTTGGACTACCTGGTCATGGAACACAAGTAGGCCGTGTGCACATGGTAGACCAAGTGCAAGTACTGATTGAATGCCACCACAGGAAAAGGCCAGCTACAAGGGAGCCGACAACCTTTTATCTGGAAAGAGAGACGGGAGGTCTATCGCATTAGAGTGATAGAAGAGGAGAGGGGTTGGAGGGCTGAATCGGCCAATGACCCGGATTGAGGACCTCCCTTTCGATCCCGACGAGTGAGATGGTCGTGGAAAGGTCGGGAAAAGCTGGAAAGGAGGGGGAAGGCGAAACCGGTAGCGCTAGTCGCCTTAAAAACTAAGACAGTATACCGAATGCTTAGACCCAAGCGCGGGCTAAGAGATGTGGTAGAGGACAGATGGCAACGCCATCTCAATATAGATGAAGGCCTGCTCAAACTCATCCAGTGGTTCAGAGAGTATCGAAAATGGTCGGCCAAAATTTCTACCCTTCAATGGCAAATTGCCCACCGGTGTCTGCCGACCAATGACTGGCTGATTGACCACACGCAGCTGGAACAGCAGGGAAGGGCGCTTCCCTGATCCCGAAGATGCCTCCAGAACTTCCCCGGTAAAAAGAGACCTGAGACGGTGGACCATATCTTCCTGCAGTGCCCCGCAACCGTATTATTGTGGCGATGGTGGGACAAGATTTGGCGGCATATCGTACCAGGCTTATCATGGCCATGGGACTAGAGGGCCATATTATTGGGACACTGCCCCCAGTTTCGAGGTATCACCTTTGAAGAGAACATGTACTCCCTGGGTAGGCGTTCCATCCTGTAGGTAATATGGTGCAGAAGATGCATTCTGGAATTGGAGGGGGTCAGGGTGGAAGAGGGGGAAGTCATGGAGCAAATACGGCTACTAGTTCAGCATGAGATAATGACACAATGGCAAATTGTGAAGGAAAAATTGAACCAGACGCACACCAGGGTGGACATTGACAGAGTTATCTCCCGGTTTTGTGAGGACGGGGTGGGGGGGAAACGGGAGGGCTGGGTGACAAAAGCCAGTTGGACAGCAGACAGGCTGGATCTGCGTCATGAGAGGCGGCAGGAACGTCAACCGGAGCATCATAGGGAAGAGGGGACAGGACCGCAAGAGGGGCAAAGGGTAGCGTTGGAAATGGATTATTTGCTACACTTGCACAAATGGACAAGGGTGGACCCCAGGGAACGGTTAAGACCTGCTCAACAATTCACTGATCCTTTTCCCCCCCATCCGTTGACCCTGGAGGAATGTCTGGGGAACGGCATCTGATCATCCATATACTTCCGTTGCTCCTGAGTATTTTCCTGGCATAGACTTTATAACTACAGTCAATTTTGAGGTTCGGCGGCGGGGAGATCTCATCATCCATATACTACTGCTGCTCCTAAGTATTTTTTTGGCATAGACTTCATAACTACAATCAATTTTGAGGATCGGTGGCGGGAAGACAGACATGAGTCTTGGTGCCCCCCGGGTCCAAGATGGCAACTTGTTCTTCCCTCCCAGGCTACCGACGACAGAGTTTCTCTTAAAGATATACGCCCTGCTTAGTATATCCCCTAAAACCCAGAGCAATCAAAGTTGGCAGCGTCCCAAGTGTTCCAAAAGGTTGCTACACAAGAATTTGATGTATTCAAGGGACGTTGGACCCAGTTTCTGACAGGTGATGCTCCCCACCAATAGATGGAGTAGCCCACCAGACAAAGCCTCAATCCCGGTGGTTCTCTTACCACCACTGGGACAGAGGCCTTGCACAAGGGCCTTCAAAAAAAATATAATAATAATAATAATAATAATCTGGTTAATTGTTTTATGAATCTTTCCAATATCCAAATCACCCAGGGCAATTTGGCATGTGGTTTACCCGCTTTATGGTAGATAGGGAAAAAAACGGCCTGGACCTTACAATGATGCACGTGGTCATATTTCGTGTGTACGGCATGAAACTCGTCACAATTCCGCAAGAGAAGAAAAAACTAAACCAACCACCAATATTAGTATAAAGAGTAAGGTCTCTATAAAAGCTTAAGTACCTAATGAATGAAAACTTACATCCCTGGGATACGAAAAGAAAATTTATACATCAAAAATTCAATTTGACAATCAATATCAAGATCAATACCAGCAAATACATCTTTAAACAATGTTATAGCCCCATGCAATATGCGACCAAAAAATAAAAAAGTCCAAAGCAAAGATGATCAAATGTGAACCAACCCCTTGGACTACTACGAAAAACTCCGTCTGATTTTAAAGCAATGCGATCGAGTTCAAATACGACAAAAATCGGTAACCGGCGAACCCTATGAAAGACTTCATCAGATCCAACGGATCCGGGTTTAGTCTTCGAGGATCCTACATAGACATATGTTGGTTTCCTGCAGATTATGCTCATTACATTCAAGTAAGGTGAACTCGTAGAGAAGCAAAAAAAAGATAAAATTTGTTATTAAATCCTGCTAATGGAGGTATTTCTGCCAGAGCGTGCATTCCATTGTTTCGAAAAAATGTTCTCAATATTAATATTCAATATACAAGCCATATAATAAGGCCTACTAATAGTTGACATAAATATTAGCGTTAAATTAATTTTATAAAAATTAAAAATAAAATAAAATAATTAAAAAAATAGAAAGCAAATTGATCAAATATCATTGAACTCAAACTTTTCTTTAAACAAAAAAATTAATTAATCAAACACTTAATTAATCAATAGAGTAAATTAAATAGATACGTAATCACCCCTCAAACCAAGATGACGGTTACAATTGCTCACTGATCGATTGTCTACTTACTTTCACAAACTCTCTTTGTTGAGTGACCTCTACCAGCACAAAGTCATTTGCGTATCGTATATAGCTAAGACGTGGAAAGTTCGCGCCTACCACTTCGTGAAGATTTTTTACCATAATGGAGCGAAGTCGCCAACCCAGACAATATTTTTCAAATGTTCTCTTAAAAAAAAAAAAAAATCCATCAAGGTTGAAAGATGCATCATCAATCAATGGGGGAAAATGTTTTTCAAGTTGCGGGCAAAACACATTGAAACTGTGAACCAAATTTCTTCAGCGTGCTTCTTTTGAATGTAGTGCGATATTTAAGCGCTACTGGATTCCATGACTTTTATGTCATCATAGCTATGAATTTTCGCTCTACTATTTTTACAGCGGTCTATATAAGCAATCTGAAATAACTGTTCGTTTTTCATTTCGTATTGTAAGTTCTCGTTGTGTTGAGCCTAAATCGACGGACTTGAGCTCCTTGATTCATGAATTTCCTCTTGGGAAACCGCAATGAATTTGACTTAGCAAACTGAAACATCTAGGTCGCAGCGTGAGCGTGCCTGCAATGTAGCTCAGGCGACAACGATTTTTTTTTGTATTTTAATAATTTGGACCAACGCTTACAATTTTTTTCAAGTTGCCTTCTCCTCATCGGGGGACAACCATATATTTTTTCTTCACCTCACATATTTTTAACTGGCGTTCTGCCATGTCATGGAACATATATTTCTTCCACTACCTACCTACCAATACTCATAAGGTATTGAAGGGACCGCTGCAAGCACAGCTTTCTACCTCTCTTCAATGAAGAGAGGTTACCTTTCTCAGTGGATAGAGGTAACGACATTTTTGTCTCTTTGCCCCTAGCGTTTAGGGTACAGGGTCGGGGCCGCCCGTGGGGCCTGACTAACACAAGGACCGAGAATTTGCCAGTAACTGTGCCTCCCTTTTTATCTTCCCCCACCCCAACCGAGTAACCGTAGTGTTTAAAGCCAACACTCTCCCACACACCTCACGCAACCCACTCACACGCGCACTCACACCCATGTTGGTTGAAGACCTTACTCCTATCGACTGGGAGGATCCATCTGACTATCTCAAGTGGTTGGCACCAAGAGTGTCACAGGAAGCCATGGGGATTGAACCCACGATGTACCTGAGGATTGAACCCACGATGCACCTGGGGATTGAACCCACCAAGAGTGTTTTAGAGTGTTGGACTCATCCCAACGCACCTGATCCATCCAGCGTCCAGATGCATGTAGAGTGTTGTGTGATGGAAAGAGCCCCAGGATTCTGACTGGGTTGCGCCCGTCATTCGGGGAGTGGTTTTAAGACCACATCGTTAAATGTCCAAAACCTAATGAATCGTCCTCTAAAACATGTGCAGATGCACCTCCGTTTTTTTTTTCTTCTGCATACCCTGAGTACTGCAATGAAGCCCCTCCTCAACCCTCAAAGCAAGCCTCAGAACAAATCTGAAGCTGGCCTTTTCGTGCCCCCTATGCGCAGATGCACCTCCGTTTTTTTTTTTTTTTTTTTTTTTTTTTGCATACGCTCGTGCAATTGATTGGTGAGGTTGTAACACCATACCCGCGTCATCACCTCATCACCTACTGCTGCGCTTGTGCAACCATAGGTCCATAGCCGCACACAATGGCCCGTTGAGCTTGCACCATCACCTCATCACCTACTACTGAGTTTATCCGACCGTAGCCACGTACAATTGTTTGGTGAGTTTGTAACACCATAGTCGAGTTGTCGAGCGCATCGGCTCCCGCCTTTTCGCAAAGGCGAGAGTCCTCTCGGCCATGTCACGCAGGAGTTAAACAAAACAAAATCAATAGTCAACTTGAGACGACGCAAAACAACCCCACGAGTCGCCGAGATGGCCGCAGTAGCATCATCCTTTCGCCGCTCTAGTTGGGTGCGTCAGCTGTACATCCTGCGGTCCCCTACGATAGGATAGGTTTCCGCGGGGCATAAGCTTTCCTTCCCTAAGGGGTTGTCACCACCCTTAGGGGCGTATCCCTACCGAGCTACTGACCCACATGCGAAAGCTCTTAACTGCAATCGCAGAGGTAGGTCGGCCGAGGGCGTTTGCTCGTTCGCTGTAGTATAGATATGCTTGGTTCAACGCCAAGTGGACCCGAACGTCGTTCATTCCTTAGGGCGCTGATCTCCTAAGTACGAAGCGGATGTGTGACTAGAACGGTTTCAACCAAGCGTGAAACCCCAATTCATCCCAGTCCCTTAAACACACCGTCAAAAGAAAATTATAACATCCACATATAATTACATCAAAAGAAATCGACCGTAGTCGACAGGAACATATCTAATCTGAAATAATAACAGAGAGAATTCAAATCTTCATTTGATACATCCAATAACACAAGATCAAAAACAATCCGACCGCCTCAGGTCGAACACCACAAAACAATCAAACAACCACCAATAAGGAATTGGCTATCGAAAATAACATTGATGTTGCCAATATGGTAGTTGGACAACCTCAGTCTTGACTTGATGAGACGCATTGCCAAAGTCATTCATTTCAGCCTACCACCATCCTAAGATTATACACGCTCACATCTGTTTCCATCCTTTCTCAATCTTCTTGGATGACAGACTGCTTTGCGAATGATTCTTGATCAGGGGCATTGCTTGAAGTGTTGCATGTCTCTCTTTCTAGGAAGTGGTATGGGGTACTCCTCCTCCTCGTCCAAGCACAAGACTCGGATCTCAAAACTCGGGTCGTCTCTACCGAATCGGCAAAATACCCCCCCTAAGAACGGTCCACTCTGAGTCGATAACAGGGTCGACTCCTAAAGCAACGAACCCCCGCCCCAAATGCTTCCTAGAGATAGAGGATGTGTCCACTACAAGTAGCTTTCAGCTATTCTTATCTCTCCTGAATTCGGAGTGGCTTGGACGAAAAGAAAACCAGAGGAGATAAAAAATGAAAATCATTTGGACAGATATAGGTAGACAAGGTCATTCAGGATAGAATAGGTAGACTTCAAGAAAAATGCTTGATCAATTTAACTTTGTTTTCCTTATTTAAAATTATTTTTACGGCACTCACTGGATTAACCATTTTCAAAATGACAAGTTTTTTTTACAAACAGGCATGTAGTAAGTACAAGGAAGACATTTTTTTTTATCTGTCCCAAATAGGCATAAATCAAACTCCTTTGTAGACATCCTTCTACCTACCTACACACCAAGCCAAGAAAACAAGTTCAAAAGAAAACAGTACCATCCCAAACTCAATTCATACTTTTTGATTCATATGCATGACTCACACAACTTTCCCCTACCTTTTCTTTTGAACATTCAAAATGAACAAGGTTAAGCTAAGTGTGGTTTCACACAGGTGTGAAGGAAAATCTGAGTCATTCAATTGACTGACCTTGAGTGAAGTCTGGTTCGGCTTACTCGAGAAAGTTGGGTAATATTCCAATCGGAAGAAAATAATTGTCGTTGAATATGAAAATATGCGGCCCACATGAAAATACGCGGCTCACAACTTCACAAGTTGTGGTCGTTTCACTGAACGCCGGGCCGTCGCCTTCTCCAAGTGCCTGATTATACCAAGGTTGGGTCCATTGAGATGTCTGAATGAGATAAACCTCAAAGAGGGTGCTCCCATGATCCAAACCCACGTCGCCCCAACATCCCGGACAGTCCCAACGCAGTCCCCACTGCACCTTCACCACCAAGGATACTCCCTAAACAACCGCAAGTCCACATCGCCTCCCATCACCATGTCCGCTCACAATAGCCAGCCCAACATGCTTGTCCCAATCTCAAGATCAATCCCACCTGGTCCCAAAATGAGCCCTAGATGGTCCCAATGTCGTCCCACACCATCTCCCGCAACACCGGATGGTCTGAAACTCAAGCCCACTTGCACTGTGCGTCGCAAAGAAAATAAAGGTGACCCTGGCTAAAAACCGCTTGTGTCGCGAACCCCCGAAAAATAAAGATGTCCTTCCAGCGCAAACCGCAAGCGTTGCAACTCCAACAACCAGTGTTGCGGACACTCACTCCACGATCTCTTCATGTCGTCGGTCCACGCTCCACTGCACTGTCCCAAATATGCACCAGTGCCACAAAACACATAACGGCAGACCATCACTCGTCACGCCATCAATCGGTACCATAGTTGCCCCGCAACACCACCGCCAGATCACACACACAAAAAACCGCCTCCACTGTGACGCAAAAGATCCGCAGCATTTTCCCTTACAATAGTATCGCCGACGTGCCGCCAACCAGACAGCATAATCTCAACAAAAATAATATCGACACCGCCGCCAATTTCGGCAGCATGATTCCACCGGATACACTGTCGTTGTCGCGCCGTTGATCAAGCACCACCTCCCTACGCTCACATTAAAAAGGATGTCGGCATCGTGCGGCAACCCCGGCAACACCTTCCCATTAAAAAAAAACGCCGCCGAGTCAAAGTTTCGGCAGCATAACCCCCGGAAAATGTCGCGATTACTGCGCCGTCGGATGGGCAGCATCTCCCCATACACACACAAATTTACGCTGCGCGGTAAATCCGGCAGCATATCCCCAACGTGTGTCGTTTGCCTCATAGCCTAACCCCCGACGCAACCTATCAGTCGCGGCACCAACGCGGAGGTGGGGCAGTGAGCTCCGAACCTCGGCTATGGATGCCCCCCTTCTCCTCTTCCAATTCTCTGCAGACCTCCATTCTTCTCCACCAGCAGCACTTCCTCCTCTCCAGCAGCACCGCCCCTCTACAGCAGCATGTAGCAGCCAACCAGCATTCACACAAGTGAATGCCCCAACAGCACTGCCACAAGTGTGAGGCTGCTGGTTGGGAAGCTGGCTTTTATAGCCAACCGAAGGCAGGTGGGCAGCTCCTTTGCCCACAGCCAGGCAAAATTTTGACAGGGCTCCTGACCCTTGATTTGAATCAATGGGTAGGAGTTTTGTGCCTTGGTTTCCCCCTAGGGAGACCAAGGTCATCAGTTCCTAAGAGTACCTGGTTGTTTTCCCAGGCCAGGTACTTCAAGAAATGGTTGTACTCAGCCATTTCAAGACTGCAGATTCAAATGAATAGAAGCAGTCCCATCAGCCCCTAGAACCTTCTAGGGGCTGCACTGTTCTACGATCGTGGCCACATACGTGGCAGTTACCCCCTTTTTTTTCCTTTACTTCCTTTTTTTTTTCCTATCTACCCCCTCGGGGCAGCTTGTTTTCAAAAACGAGCAGCCACCACTTAGTATTTTCGCAGAGTCGAACTAGAGTAAAGTTCAGAGGGGTTTGTCTCCCGCTGCCTGCGCCCGCATCTCGGCCGCATAGGCGCCTGATACAGGCGCACGGTTCTTGAGATTTCTTTCTCTCCCTCTCTCTGAGCCCCGACGGTCGCGACCGTTTGTGAGTAGAGGGTCCCTTGTAACTCAAGTACAAGGGTTCAAGACCCGCGCCCGAACATAGCCACGTTTCGCAGCAGGTTCGTTCAACTTGCCCCTCCACAGATCGCAACAGCAACTCGTTCGACCAAACGAACGGGTGTGTCCAAAACGAAACAAAAAAAAGAAAAAAAAAAAAAAAAAAATCTAAAAAAGAAAAAAAAAAAAAAAAAAAAAAAAAAAAAAAAAAAAAAAAAA
>BFEA01000481.1:361193-371396 GCA_003427395.1 Chara braunii
GTGTGTGTGTGTGTGTGTGTGTGTGTGTGTGTGTGTGTGTGGGTGTGTGGGTATGTATGTGTCTGTATTGTTTGTGTAGAGCGTGAGAAAGAGTGAGAGAGAGGATAGCTGACTGCACAAAGACTCTGCCTGTTACTCTGATCAGAATGTCGCATACGATTTCCGGCTCAGCAAATGATCCAACGAGTGTTCCGAGAACGGCACATAATCACGAACCCCAGTGAAGACGCACCCGCTGCAATCGAGGTCCCGATTGACTCAGCGAGTACTGGGTTGTCGTCAGCCCCGATCTCATCCACCCGAGAGGGCAAGGGTAGGTGATTCCCGTGCGGTGCTGATTCCGGAAGTCCAATTGCCACAATCTTCAGGCTATTCTTCAGGCTATATTGAAGCTGGATCGGGTTCAGCGGACGGGTTTTCAGCGCTTCAGCGGTATGATCAACGGTGCCGTAGACTGTACAAAAATTGAAGCTGTATCGGGTTCAGCGGACCGGTTTTCAGCGGTTCAGCGGTTCAGCGGTATGATCAACGGTGCCGTAGACTGTAGAAATAGAAAGGCATGACTGCCTGCCACGTGTTCGTTTCCTGTTGCGCGGAAGACCCACACACAGATGATCGCGCACTCGGACCAATGCGGATGGAGGGACCACACTGCATACTCACACTACCGGTAGCACTTTATTAAAAAGTATCTGACCGCTACGACCAGACGTGGTTGCACCTGGCCGCAATCCCGTCCAGAGCTTAGTCAAAAAGGTCCTAGGTCCTATTGACTTTCTCACGGGTGCGCAGCCCGTAGTTTGTTTGTTGAAGTGGTTGGGGAAGGGTAAGGTAGTGATTTGCGTTTCGTCAGCAGCCCCTCAGGGTTCAACGCAGGTGGCTGGGAGGGTGGGCAATTTTGACGTGAGGGCTTACCAGGGGGGGGGGCATGCGAAGGACCGGTAACTGGCGCAATTTTGAGGTGAGGGCTTAGCAAGGGCGGGGGGATGCGAAGGACCGGTAACTGCCCGTACGGGGCTGAGGAGGCCACCGCCCTTGAGTTGGACAATTCATTCAAAATCGAAACAGCGTGGGAGGCCGAGGAGGCCGCGATAACTTCGAATAGAACAATACAACGTGTGCCTTTTCTATTCGAATTTCAAAAAAAGAACTCTTGCATTTCAATAGAACATTACCTTCTCTTTTTGGGGGGGAGGTCAGTGCCTGCCCTTGTGCTCCCCACCACTAACATGTTACATGCTGCAGGGCTCTCTCTCTCTCTCTCTCTCTCTCTCTCTCTCTCTCTCTCACACACACACACACACACACACACACACACACACACACACACACACACACACACACACACACACACACACACACACACACACACACACACACACACACACATACACATGTGCGCACATGCACTCACACATGTGACATACCAGCTTCTGTACCCAAACGATCTTTTGAAGCCCTGAGTTTTTGCTGTTCCTACTCTTTGGATCTCTCTTGGGCTTTTGGGGTCTCCTGAATTCAAGGAAGAGCTGGGCAGGCCTGGTGGAGGCTCGTAGAGCCTCCAACAGGCATTGGTGGTCGCTCGTTTTCAAAACGGAAATGAGTGACCAGAACAACAAAAAGAAAAACGGAAATGCCAGGGGGAAAAAAAAGAGAAAGGAGAGAAAAAATCAAACGAACCGCCTTTCAGAAAGCCACTAACGGCGGCGTCAAGTTTGGAACTAGGGCCTCCGGGCACTACTGGACACAGTTCAGAATGAGAACGCATATTTGCTACGACAATGGCACTAGACAGGGAAAACGAGCATGACTCTGCGCAGGGAAGATAAAACTTCACACTTTGTCATTTCTGCATGTGGTGTCTGCGGCAGCGAGGCTGCTGACCTCTGCCTTAGTATTCAAAAAAAAAAAAAATTGAGTTTTGTGCTCGAGGGAGCAGGAGTACCCCAGGCAACTTCCTAAAGGGACAGACATGCAACACTTCCAGTAATGCACCGTCCAATAAGATTGAGAACGTATCGAAATGGGTGTGTGCGTGCCTAATCTTACGTGGGCTGTAGGGTGGAATGAATGACTTTGACAACGCGTCTCATCAAGTCAAAATTGGGTAGCCCGACTACTCTGTCGGCTACATCGAGGTTATTATCCAAGCCAACTCCCCATTGGCAATTCGTTTCGACGTAATTATATTTGATCGTTGTAACTTTTTTTTACTAATGTCTAAAGAGACTAGGATTAATTTTTTGTTTCACGCTTGGTTAAGACCGTTATAGTCGACCGGTGTACACTTCGTACTTAGGAGATTGGCACCCTAAGGAACGGACGACGTTCGGGTCTGATTGGCGTTAACCAAGTGTTCCCTATACTACAGCTAATCGAGCAAACGCCCTCAGTTGATCTCCCTCTGCAATTCTATAAATAAATATTTTTGCATGTGGGTCAGAAACTCAGTAGAGGTACGCCTCTAAGGGTGGTGACAGCCCCTTAGGGAGGTAAGTTGTGCCCCGCGGGAACCTATCCTGTCGTAAGGGACCGCGAGAAGTACGGTTGGCACACCCGGCTAGAGCAACAGAGGGGCGACGCGATCGTAACCGTCTCAACAGTTCGCGGTATTACTTTCATTTCGTCCTCAAGTTGTCTCTATTTTGTTTTGTTTGAATCGTGCGTGACATGGTCGGGAGGACTCTCGTTTTTTGTGAAAAAGACAGGAGTCGATGCACGCGACAACGGGATGACAATCAACTCGTAATCAAAAGAACAAATAGACACCACGCGACCAAAAGAACAAATAGACACCACGACATGCATTATCTTTCACCCATCGCGCGAAAATCAATCCAAAGCGTAAGTTCATGCAATCCAATCAGTCGAGAGAGCAGCCATTCTTCATTTTTACGAATAGTTAAGCACTCTCGACTCCTGTCTTTTTCCTCGGGTCATGCATTATCTTTCACCCATCGTGCGAAAATCAATCTAAAGCGTAAGTTCATTCGACCAAAAGAACAAATAGACACCACGACATGCATTATCTTCCACCCATCGTGCGAAAATCAATCCAAAGCGTAAGTTCATGCAATCCAATCAGTCGAGAGAGCAACCATTCTTCATTTTTACGAATAGTTAAGCACTCTCGACTCATCTGCCTGCTTCCGGGAAGCTGTGGCTAGATGGTATGAATGAAGGTGCGATTCGAAAAGTCCTGACGAGCTGGTTGTAGTCTGGACGCTCAGCATGCTAGATCGCCTAACGGACTATGGGATCAGAGCAGGGTCGTGCCGAGGCTAAGCCGGCGGGGTGACGATTGCTATGGTGGATTTGGCACGTGACGACCGGGATCGTCAATGCAAGTGAGACGTTCAAGGTTCGAGTCGGAAGTGAGTGAGTGTATGGCCTGGGGCTATGGTGGAATCTTATTACAAAAGTGCTTCCTTTTTTTGTTGTCCCTAAATTTGTATCTTCAAATGTGAATTTCGATCACTCGACTTTTAAGCTAGAACTATCTCGGACAAGATTGTCTGACATTCTACGATTCCTTTCCGCTCGTTCTTCCCTCCTGGTCTGCGTCCATACTCTCTCCCTCCATGTTTCTCCTTCAGTCGCGCTATATCATAATGGATGAATTATGGAAAACCTTACTTCTGTCATTCGGTATGTACATGCGGTGAGTCATATCTGAGAGTTGTTATAACATGATTGTATGACTACTCAACTGAATGATCTGATTGCTTGGAGTGATGTATGATTAAGATATGTTTTGAGTTTATCTTCATTGCCATGAGGACTGACGGCCCCAATCCGACCGGGCGCCAACTTCCCGTGCCCCCGCCGTGCCCCTCCCCGTACAACGAGGAAAGGATGCGTGTATGCGAGTAAGACGTAGGAAAAGTCATCGCCAAGATCAGAGTTATTTATTTCCTGCCGAAACTTGGTGTTCTGGATTTGTCGGTGCGAGTTTTGTTATCATCAATACGCACGTCCCGACATATTTGTTGTTACTGCCCTTTAACGAACTAATCATTGTACCGTGGACGACAGTGCAACCTCATTGGCCTAGTACTCTGTGCATCGATTGTCGCCTCCTCGAGCGCTACCACGGCCCTCGGCTTCAGTGCGGGTTCGACGAGCGAATTCCGAAGCTCGATAGGCCTGGTGCCGCCGACACTTTTCGCACGGTATGCGGGGCCAATAATGGGCTATGGAATTCCACGGCACCACCGTGAGTTGGTGGTATGGAAGGAGGAGGTGGAAGGGAGGGAAACTGGTAGTAATAACGACGAAACCGGGGGATATGAAATATTGCGTGTTATAAGTATCCGGATAATCGGGGCCCCTAGGATCGTTAGTTATGGCACAGTGAAAGTCTCTCGCACACAATCGATCGCTTTATGTCAGACATAAGTTCCCCCGTCGTCTGAGTTGTTCACCTTCCCAGTATTCGCCGTATTCCGGGTCCCTCAGACTCTCATGATCGGACATCCAAGAGGAAAATTTCGCAGCCGTATCCATTTAGAAAGTTCGGTCCCCTGCATCCTCATACGGAGTTCTAGGCTGACTTACGCAGGCAAGCGCATACATAGCGACTCGGTTTCCTCGAGATCGCGGTTGTACGCGAGCGAGCATGTGAGAAACAACGGGTTGGTTCAGCGTGTCGATCGCATTCATCATGCATGCAAATATCTTATCCTTGCGGCGTCGAGCGAGATCCGATCATTACATATCATACATATGACAAAAAGGAGGGAAAAAAAGAAAGGATCGTCAACTTTTTATTACACTCTTGTCGATCGAAAGTTAACGACTAAACCAAAACATCCATAATCGAGCGCTTTCAATCATATCTGAACATATAGCTCACGCAAGTGATCAGTAGATAGAGTCGAAACGGGCATCGCAATACAAGATTGAAAATCCAAAAGGATTGCTAATAAAGGGGACTCACATTCATTCCATGCATACATACAAAATACAAACGACAAGGAAAATTCGAGACGATTTACAAAAGAGGTCCAAAAAGAAGACCGCGATAAAATCGACCATATCCGGATCCAAAATTATACAGAGGAATAGAGGAAAAGAAAGGAACAACGAAAAGAACCTTATACCACACACACACAAATGTTCTCTCTCTCTCTCTCTCTCTCTCTCTCTCTCTCTCTCTCTCTCTCTCTCTCTCTCTCTCTCTCTCCGCGTTCCCGATGCGGGCAGTCCGTTGCAGCGCATCAACACAGAGTTGTCGCCCCACTTGGTTCGAGCATGCAAGCCAGGTTCGCCCGTGCGCCACAGTCCGTCGTGGCCCCGCACGTCAACCCCGCATACCCGACACCAGTTCGTCGGATCGCCCAACTCTCACACTCACTCACCTTTCAAATTTGCTCGTTAGCCGACCCTCACTAATCGCGCTAACCTCGAAATTCTTAGAGAGAAAACTAATCGTGCTTGCAAAATTTATAACATGCATGCCTCTGCGAAAGGCCCAGGATTAAGCCGAGGTGGACAAGAGGAGAAAAGAGGAAGTGTCAATGTCTGTACGGCCAGGCGACGGCGTGGGGGTCGTAGCCACACTCCACGCATTGATCCGGTCATGCAAGCACTCCGGCCAATCAGAACAGAGTATGTGAGGCGAGGAAGAAGAAGAAGGCGGGCAAACGCGAGGAAACCAAGAAAGAAGAAGTATACAGTTACAATCGCGTCCGCCAAAAAAAACGACAGTTGCACAAGATTAAGGGCGCGACCCAGTCAGAGCCCAGTTCCCAGCGCATCAAGATGCGCGCAAGCGAGGCGCAACAAAATTAAGCGTTCCTAAATTCCTAGCCTAAGTCCTAATTGCAAACGGAAATTTCGAAAAAGAGAAAAACAATTTCCCGAGCCCATGGGAGCTCATCGTCAGTTGAAAATTCAAAAACGATATTCCCGTGCGATGATCGCGCCAGAAATCCCTAGTGCTCACAGAAAAACAAGAAAGAAGCTATGGTACAATTATTTCTCGTGCTCGTCATGACACGGCTACCCAACCATTGGTACGGGATTTTTCCGACACCGATCACGCAACTTCCAACAGAAAAAGGAAAGGAGACGTGGGGCCTCCATGCAATTTACCCGCCCAACCCATCTTATTTCCCCAAGTAGCTTCGCGCAGAAAGTCGCGCGATCATGGACGAAGCCAGAACGACATTGGTATGTGCTGGGGCTTGGTCGTGCTGCCCTGTAACTCGAGTTGTACGAGGGCAAGAGACCTGGTAGAGAGATCTGGGGAGTTGTCAAGGGTGGAAGGCACTCTAGTGTCCTTTGGTAAGCTGGTACTTAGTCAATGCTGGTCGGAGCCGGGGCGGGTCGTTTTGCCCTGTAGCCTAGCAGGTGGGAGTCTTCTGGGGTGGGTCGTGTCACTCTGTAACCTAGCATTTGGGGGTGTGAGGCCTACTAGTAGAGACTAAGTATTGGGATATAGGGATGAGTTAGGTGGGGGTGGGCTACGAAAAGGCTTTAACGCAGGTATTTCTCGATCTGAATGTTCTTCCAAAAAACAAAAGGGCCCTTTGCATTTAGTACAGTATAGATGTTTGTTTTTTTCTATTAGCCCCTTTGAGGCTGTTTTACTTGATACGGGAGCTCGTAACAAAAGCATTTTCGTTACTACACCAGTTCTCAGAGAGGTCTGAATCGGCCTCTAGTAAATGAACTTCGTACTCAAGGAGGCTTTGCCGCTCTAGCCACCGGGATAGCACCAGCTTTTTGTCCAATGTCACAGTTGCCAGGTGTTTATCTTTAGCCCACGTCTTCAGAAACCAGGTAAATCCTTTCTTTTTGCTCTTGAATCCTTTTTGCCAGTCGGCCAAAACAGAGATGAGCAACGGGTACCCAGACCCACACCCACCCGCACCCACCCCACCCATGAGGCATCGGGTCAGGTGTGGGTCTTGATAAGCTGGCATGGGTAGGATGAGGGTTGGTCAAGGCGAGCAAGCCTGGGTGGGTGACGGGCTGGTCAATGTTAGGCCAGGGTCACCCGAATGGGTAGGTGACAAGCGGGTGAACGCTAGGCCTGGGTCACCTGACCCACAGACCCAGGACAACCCTTAAGAACTTTCCCCCCGACCCCCCAACCCCCACCACCCCACCCCCCAACCCCCCTTATACATATTTCCCAGCTGCGGTCCATTTGTGGACTTCAAACGTCGGTCCATCTGTGGACTTCAAAGGTTGGAGGCCCAGGAGACGGAAAGTCTTCACCTGGGGCCCCTGGGAAAAAAAAAATTCGTCCTCGAAAAAAAGAGTCGCGCTAGTGGCAACTAAAAATTTGGGGTCCTCCTTGAAAAAATGTGCCACACTCTACTGGTCACAGTTAGACCACGGCCCAAACAACGGGATGTTCGCTCCCATTAAAACAGCGGGGATCGGACCTAACCACAGCAAGTGGCAAGCCTTAGGTTCACTACCCAATTTCAAACTTGTGGAGTGATTCAAATTTCTGCAGGCAGAGATGCTTCAAAGTTTTGCGTCGTCGTCCAAGGATGTCATGTTGCTATGGTGCCTGCAAATGTTCAAAGGGACTGAGACAATGGGGAATGGGCGGGTGCGGGTGGAAAATAATTAGGTACCGGGTGCGGGGGGGTAATTTTGTTCTCGCAGGTGTGGGTGGGTCAGGGTGAAGGTTTTTTACGGGTGACGGGCGGGTTGGGTGTGGGAGGAAATTTTCAAAAAAACACTCGGGTGGGTTGGGTCGCCTTGATATTTTTTATTTTTGTTTTTTTTAGGGCGGGCGGTGCTTAGAAAATTATGGGCGGGTTGGGTGAAGTGCCAATTCCAAAAAAAAAAGCTCATCTCTGGGCCAAAATCATGCTTCAACTTCTAATATTCCTTTTTACTTGGCTTTGTTGTTCTTGTACGAGAATTTTAGTACTCTTAAAAATTACAGAGTTCCTTCCCCTCCATATTTCCTGTAGGAGAACTCCTCTGCAAACCAAAGATACGTAACCCCACCCTTCAGTATATGAACCATTCTGAACTGGTGGGATCCCATACAGTGACCAGTCATCTGTCCAAGGCCATGCTGGACCCGTAATGAGATTCCAGTGTTGGAGCCACCGTATCCAGAGTTCGTCAGCCAGTGGACAACACAACCATAGGTGTGCGTTGACTCCCAACCCCAGTCGCACCTTCTGCATGTGATTGAGATCTCCATACCCCTAAGGGATAACCACAGGGTAACAGGTATTGAAGCCAGAGAAGACTACCGTCTTCCCCCGAACACAACGCACCCTCATTTTCACTGTATCGGGCTGGAAACATACCTTGTATACGTTCATTTTCAGGGTGCGTTATGTTCGGGGGAAGACGGTAGCATCCTTCTGCGAAGGAAGACTGATCAGAGCCTGCCAGCCCGTTTTAAATAAAATTTCATCTGAAAAGGGAAAAAAAAAAAAAAAAAAAGGTTGGAAGGCCACATTTCTCCATTTATGCGTGTCAATGTCATCCGCGATGCTAATCTTCTGTATCGGTCAAATTTCTTTGTGTTCTTCCTTTGGATGAGAACAAAAAATACACTCTGAGGGCCTCACTCCACTACTCTCGAGATGCACAAAAGACGCAAATCATGGTCATCTGCCTTTCCATGTTCTAGGGGAAGATTCACTCCCATTCTGCACATTTGGACAGTAGTGCAGTAGTGCAGCGAGACCCTTGATCTCACCCAAAACCGATCGGGACCCTAGGTTGTTGTAGAGGTTGGATTACAGACATGTGAGAGTCACCATATGCACTCGGCCATGTGGTAGAGGCCCCCTAATCCTTTTTTTAGAAACTACTCTTCATCCAAGCCAAAAAAAAAAAACAAAGACTTTTCTCCCGCCCACCGCTGTGGAAAGGTCAGAGAGTCGAGCCATTAAGTTGAGCAGATAGCAAATGATTTCAGTACATGGGAAGGAGGACGCACAAGGCCTGAAAACCTTCGATTTGAGGTTGGCGGCCACGTCGGTTGGCGGTACCTTAGTGCGCTAACATGCGCTAAGGCGGCGCTAACGCAGGGGAGACAATGATGCTATCGGAAGTACCGAGGTTAATACCTCGGGAGTTAGCTGCCAGATGCCGCCGACTCGAGAGCTATGGATTAGCTGAGTAGAAATCCTTCGTAGTAACTTTGCTTCAACGTAATATGTTGAGTATTGCGTTTCCCCTTGAGAAGATCCTGGGGCAGGAAGATGATGTCAGCCGGGGAAGACTGCCAGGAGATCAGAAGATGGAACGGTTTCGTTGGCAGGGCGTGCCCACACAAGATTGGGCTCTTTTACATAACAGTTGACAGCAGCGCCAGAGGGAGCAGTGGGAGAACTCGCGACGGTGGTGGGAGTGTTGTTGACATTATCAAGGAGACATCCTACTATACTTTGTTTCTAGCCATATTTTACATGCTTCTAATCACCATTTGGAGAAGTCTCTAGTTAGCCTCGCATGTTTTGATGGGCTCCTGAATTGAATGAAAATTTTACATTGTAGAGGTTCGTTCTACATGTTTTAAGTCTTGATGTGTCTCATTTGGTTTTCTCTCACGGCCGTTGGTATTCACTCATAGCCCTGCTCCACACGGTGTAGCCAGCAGCATTCAAGGAGGGTTGCAATTTCAGTGGAACAACAATATCTACCTTGTCTACAAGAGATCAGACGTCGTGTTTTGGATGACTTGCTTGTAACTTACTATATTTGCACTTGGTGCCATTCGTGGGATAGGTACGGGCTTGTATTATTTTCATGATTGAAATAGGGATTTATCTACCTACAATTACATCTCAATTGTTGTTTTCACATTTAGGTTACTCGTTCATCTCTGCTTCATGTTCTGATGCGTTCCATTTGGGTGTTTTTTACAGTCGTGGGCATTTTTATGGAACTTGATTTCATTCACGATCAAGCCTTGCTCCACACGGTGTATCTAGGAGCGAACAAGGGCGGTTGCAAAACGTAGGCATTCTTGTTGTCGTCATATGTATAATGATTCTGATCAGGTCTGGCTCTCTGAGCCTCGTTGAAATATTTGGAGTTGGATTCCTGCATTGACATGACGAATGAGGGATTAGCCATGGTCGCGAGAGGTTGCGGCGGCTACTTGAAACATCTGATGTTGAGGAGGTGTGATAAACAGGCGCGTATAC
This sequence comes from Chara braunii, assembly GCA_003427395.1. Taxonomy (NCBI): domain Eukaryota; kingdom Viridiplantae; phylum Streptophyta; class Charophyceae; order Charales; family Characeae; genus Chara; species Chara braunii. The sequence goes on from BFEA01000481.1 coordinate 371,336, forward strand.
GTGATGATGTTTTGCGGTTAGCAATGATTTTTTTTTTTTTTTTTTTTTTAATAGCTCCATT
>BFEA01000481.1:371517-383349 GCA_003427395.1 Chara braunii
CCCAGTTCATGACTTTAAATACAGTACTCAGAGAGTAGGATCTGCCTTTTCAACCTAGACTAAGGCCGCCAAATACTTCTTCCAAAGCTAACATCACTCCCACCTAGTCCATACTCAATATTAAGCAAAAGAAAATGATTTAACCATATTACAATGCATACCAATGCAACTCTACTAAGGCTAAATTTGAGGGCGGGAAGGGGCCAGGGAAGCACTCCGAAGATCTGAGTGAGGCTCCTGACGGAAGTGAAAACCAGCAACTAATCAGATTTAGGGTTGCCGTAGAGAAAATTAAATTTTCAGAATAAATAGAAAAATAAATTAAATAAATCAAAAAATGAGAAAAAAAGGTGGGAAAGAAGATATTTCGAATTTTTGGAAAAAGAGAAAAGATAAATCAAAAGAGAGGTGGAAAGAAGAAAAACAGAAAAATTTTCGAAGGAGGAGGGAAGGGGAATGAAAAGTGAGGGAGAAAAGAAAGAAATAGGTGGGGGGGAGAGAAAAAGATGAAGTGGGAGTTGGAGGGATGATGTGGTGGTAGTTGGGGGAGAGGAGGGTTGGGAAAAGGTGGAGAGAGATCAAGAAGGAAGAAGAAAAGAAGAAAGGAAAAGAAGAGATGAAGAAAATAGAATAAGAGAATGGGTGGTGGGAGAAAGGTGGGGTGGGGAAGATAAATGGAGGAGAGGAAGATGCAGTAGAAGGTGGGGGAAAGAGAAGCGGTGAATAAGAGGAGAGAGGGGAGGTAGGGAGATTGGGTTAGTAGAGGGAGAGGGGAGAAGGGAGTGATACCTGGCCCTTGGTGTCTCCAAGGGCACAAGGTACACCAAGACCAGGAGGGTCTTGGTCTTTGCTGCAGCAGCCAGTTGGAGGAGAGAGGGGGGGCTGGGATCTTAATCAGCCCCGAGCAGCACTTCTGCAGATGTCCAGATGTAGGGCACCCCCCTAAGCAGGGGGGGTCTTCAGTCCCCTAAGCAGGGGGGGTCTTCAATCCCACCACAGGCTGCCACGTGGCCATGGAGATGGCCACGTCCACAGGCAGCAGCAACCGCGGGGGGGGGGGGGGGGGGGCGGTAAATAGCCAGCACAACACCTCTTCAACACGAGTGTGTCGTGCTACAAAACCATAGACACACTATGGCGAGTGTGTTATAAGGTTGCTTACACACGCGCATGGCTCGGCAGGTGCCTGGGTTCAAACCCCAGTGGCAGCAGTTGCATCCCGAATCTTGATAAGATAAAAATCCGGGAGCGGGGCGGGGCGAGGCAGCGTGGGCGCGTGGCGCACACGCGCGTGCGGCGGCCTTGGCCTTGGCGCTTGCGCGCACGCGTCGTGATGCGGCTTCCTTTTTCGCCATGTGGAACTCTCCTGCTGCAGCACCTTTCTTCGTTGTTTTTCCTGCTTTTTCGCCCGAAAACGGCCGGAAAACAGCCAAAAACCCGAATGTCGGGTTTTGCCGTATTTCCCTGCTGTGCAGTGTGGTGGGTGGGGGCGGGGACCGTTCCCGCTCTGATACCAATGTGGCGGACCCACCAGGTGTGGTGCTCCGTTAGTGACAGAGGTGGAGATGGAGGGAGAAGGAGGGAGCAAGGTGCACAGCGCAGCTCCCCACGCAAGACTCCAATGCACGTACTCCAAAATGTGCAAGTGAAGAATGAGCGTGAAAACAGACAATGGTTGGGGTATACCCCAGAGGACTGACGGGACTGGACTGGACTGGCTGGTACCGACAGAGGTACCGGCCTGGACTGGCCTACCCCGAATACAACACAGGCCTGTGAGAACAGGCCAAGGGGCTGGTCTCACAGGCCAACCCGAGGTCCGCTACAGACATGACGAATGAGGGATTAGCCATGGTCGCGAGAGGTTGCGGCGGCTACTTGAAACATCTGACGTTGAGGAGATGTGATAAACAGGCGCGTATACGTGATGATGTTTTGCGGTTAGCAATGACTTTTTTTTTTTTTTTTTTTTTAATAGCTCCATTCTATTGGTAGGGAGCTGCACCTGTTGGAAACCGGGTGCAACGTCCCTCATACATATTATCCCAGTTCATGACTTTAAATACAGTACTCAGAGAGTAGGATCTGCCTTTTCAACCTAAACTTAGGCCGCCAAATACTTCTTCCAAAGCTAACATCACTCCCACCTAGTCCATACTTAATATTAAGCAAAAGGAACTTATTTAACCATATTACAATGCATACCAATGCAAATCTACTAAGGCTAAATTTGAGGGCGGGAAGGGGTCAGGGAAGCACTCCGAAGATCTGAGTGAGGCTCCTGACGGAAGTGAAAACCAGTCCTTGAAGCACAGGTGGTAGTCCCTCTTCAGGGGATCCCTCTGTTCTTCCCCTTTCGACCATTTCACTTCTCCCAAGTTTTCTCCTTCAGGTCCCCCCAGCCATTCTTGATTAAATTTTTTAATACAATTGATAATGTCTTTTTTCTGATGGAATAGTTGTATTTTGGATTTCGCCGTCGTATTTCTGTCTGTACAAATTAAACAATTAAATCAACAAGTTCCTTACCTTCTAGTTTTACATCTTCTCTTTCATGTACGCATCTTTTGTACCACAGAGCCCATAGTATGACTTTCCTTCCTATATAAAAAAAAAATTGTCATAAATTCTGATGGTTGTGCTTCTAGTGGTACCCATTGGCCCAGAAGAATGGCTTTCCAATCCGATGGCCAGTCCATACTTGTCAACCTTCCCATCTTCTCCAAATTAGAATCGTTCCTAGGCATTGAATAAACACATGTTCAATTGTTTCTCTGATCTTCTTCTGTGGGAAGACTGTAAAACATGCTTTACACCATGGAAGCGTCAGACCACATTGCTCCAGATTGGTGTGATCTATGAGCCAATCATTAGTTGGTAAGCAACGGTGAAGAATTTGTCATTGTAAGAAGGAAAATTTAGCTGGTCGTTTTTTAAGTTTATTAAAGAATTTGATGTTTTTTATACTTTGTGCATCAATGTTCAGGTGTCTTGTCCATCGTTCTCTTATTACGGAGGACACATCCACTCTTGGTCTCATCAGACGATATGTTGTTTTTACCGTTAGAGTGTGTAAAGTACAGGGTTTAACCCTTTTCCTTGTTTGCCATTTTCATTCTTCTAGATCTATGGGGAGGTCAGGAATTGGGCATTGAGGGTAAAAGACCCTCCATCCTGTGGTCGCTGACATAAAGAGCACTCTGATCCTAAACATTTCTTTGAAAGGAAAGAATTCAACTAAATTAGTAGATGAAGGTTGGATTAGGTGATTTGTTGTTATTTTGAACAAAGACACTAATGCACCTTCATTTAATATACTCACTATTTGCCCAACCTGCCAATCTTGTGGGTCGTGTGTCATCATCACAAAGTCTCATTCTTGAAATCTTAAACCTCTTGTTAATTTTCTGACCCATGCCAAGGGGATAGAGCAAATGATTTGGTCCAAATTTTGTTCCAATTTGTGCGCATAAGTAATTGTTTTTCTCAGTTGTTTTATCGTCTTCCACCCTTTTTTCTCCAGATCTCAAATGTCTTTGACCCGAATTACGCATTTTTTCACCCACTGTAACCATGGAGGAGTAGAACTATTATATACACTACCGTTAACATCCGTTATCAATCTATTCCCGAAAAGTGGTTATCTCAAGATCTCCTCAACGCGTATAGGTGAGGGTTTGTTCGGAAGAGGTAGTTTTCTCCACGTCCTCAGTAAGGACATTCATAGATTATCTAACAGTAGATCTCGACATGTTGCTCATCTTTCCCCTTCAAATTTCGAACGTGTAGAAGGGCGAGGGATATTCCAAAATAAATTATCCACCCATGTAAGGGGATGTATTTTCAGTGGTGCTATCGGCGCCAGTTTTTTGATTTGTTGAAGAGCCAAGGGTTGTCAAGGCTTGTCAATACCTAAAATAAGATCGACCATGCATTGGAGTGACAGGGCTTAACTTTGTAGGGTAGGGTCCAAGATTGCTAGCCCTCCCCTAGGGATAACTTTCTCCAACTGATGATTCTCTCTCCAGAGAAAGGCCGACACCTGTTTTTGAAGGTCTTTGGTTTGTGGTTTACTAATGACCCATATTGCTGATTTGTACCATATGGAAGCAAGAATCACATTATTTATTAGTAGTGTTCTACCAAAAAGCGAGATGTGTTGGTTCTTTAATTGGTTCATCTTTTGTATCGCTAGTTTCGAAATTCATTCATCGTTGCATGCAGGTTTACCCGATGCCGATAGAGATACCCCCAATATTCTCAGCGGGGCCTCCAGGGGCAACCATTGTACCTTGGAAACTTCCGGAGGGCGGATTCCATTTGAGTGGATCCACCATCCTTGCGTTTTACTTCCCTAGTTAACCACCATGTCTAAAAGTGCAGAGAATTTATCTAGCATATTTTTGATTTCTTCCATATTTGTCCCCGACACCTCCAGAATGATCGTCAAATCAGCTGCAAAAATTGAGGTTATTGGCATTGCCCCTTCTGGTATACCTGAGATAGATAGATGTTTAATATTATGATTAGCTCTTAGGTTGGCCCCCAATGTCTCCATCACAATCATGAAAAGGAAAGGGACCAAGGGGTCCCCTTGTCCAACTGACCTTTGAATATGAATTTCCGGAGATAGCAACCCATTTACCAAAATGCGTGTGGTTGCATTTTTGTGGAGAATTTTAACCCATCTCCGCATATTTTGGTCCAAAATTCAGCCTTTGCAAACAGACGTCCAAGAATCGCCAATCGACGTGATCATATGTGTTTTCAAAGTCTATGAACACCATTGCCGCATTTTCTTTAGATTGTCGCGCTGCTTTGACCATTTCGTTAATTAAAAAAACGTTATCTTGAACGTGGCGACCGTTTATAAATCCTGTCTGAGAGGGATGAATTATGTCAGGCATTACTGGAATCATACGGTTTGCAAGAGCTTTTGCAAGTAATTTGTATACTACCGTAAGTAAGGTTATTGGCCTGTAATTTTTTACATTTGATTTATCCGCCTTTTTGTATAGTAGCGTGAGTATACCTTGACTCACTATTTCTCTCATTTCATCAGACTCCCAGACCTTTCGGAAATACTGCATTAAATCAGGAGACAGGGTGGACCACATGGCTTCCCAAAATTCCTTAGGGAAACAATCTGCTCCCGGGGTCTTATCTTCTTTCCTTTGTATTAATGCCGTACAGATTTCATCTTTTGTTAGAGGTTTTTCCAGACTGTCGCGTTGTTCGCTGGTAATGGACTGAAACATTGGTTCCAAGAAAAGGCGAATGGCTCGATCATCTTCCTGATTCTAGGATGGGTCTTTAGATGACTTAAATAACTATCTAAAGTAGTCATAGGCTATTTTCAAACTTGTTACTGAGGATTCTGACGCTACAGGGCCTTGTGCAGTGTTGTGATTACACAAATTATCTATAATTGAACCTTTCATTCGTGATTGAGCCATAGCAAAAAATGATGTATCCATTTGTCCTTCTGATTTGAATTTTGACAACTTGCCTCTGATTAGATGTCATTGCCAACGATACTGTGCAAATGACAAAAGTTGGTTTTTGAGTTCCAGGATATTGATTGTTTGTGAAGGAACATTAAGATGATCCTGAGATTCATAATTTAAAATTTGTTCATGAATTTGTATTTCTTGAGAGTGTTTATTCTTTGATTGTAATTTAGAAAATTCATTGCATTTTCTTGCAAGAAAACAGAGTCCATTGTTGAACCAAGAGATGTGGGAATCTTGGCGATCCATCGTCGAGTGTCAGTATTCCCATACGTCTGCTAAATATTTTTTAAAGTTATCCTGTGATAGCAAGGATGTGTTTAATTTGTACAGTCTTCTTCCCTGATCTGGTTTCTTCCTGAGAGACAGGAGAACTGCACATATTTTATGGTCTGCCCCGGTCCAGGGGCTTTGTGGAAAAATTGTTGCCCCTATAAGCGTACTCTCTAGAACTGACATTAGGATAACATCTGGACTGAAGGTGGTTACCTTGATTGCAAATGCAGATGAATAGTCTTTCTCGTGGGAACAATCTTCGATATGAGTCAAACAGATGTTCATTTTCGCACAAAGTTTGAATAATATTTTCATCCTCTTCTATATATGGTGAACATGGAGAGGGGATCTTCCAACGATCTAACCATCTATCTGGGGCTGCATTGAAATCCCCTGCCATTATCACAGGGATCGCTTCAGGGATCTGGAATTTTATATCTTGAAAAAACATAATTATTTCTTCAATCTTATTTGGTCCGTATACATTGATCACGCATATCACATCTAATCCAATTGTGAAAACTGCTGCTATCTACCGAACCTGCTCTTTATCTACCGCCCATTGTACTATTTGTGCTCTAGAGTCTGATGGTAACCAGATTGCCACACCTGCTAAACTATTTCTTGTGGTTGGCGCACTGAGCTTGTGAAAGGGCCATATTGTATGATGAGCCCGAATATGAATGGGAAAAATAGTGAGATGTGTTTCTTGTATGCATATGATATCTGACCACGATTTTCCTCCCACTTCTTTCAGTTTAACTAATATGGTCTTTCTTTTTATCGCATATGTCGTTGCAAGACCATTTACATTCAAAGATCTAAGGTCAAAGTTTGTTGTTCTGATTGCACGCTGCCAAGCTGGGTTCTTTCCATAATAAGCTTGTATTGTTTTCATTTCTGCCTCATCTTGCTATAGAAGAACCCTTACTCTCAGTGCTTCAGAGTCGAATCCAAGTGTCATTGTCTAATTCTACAGTAGTCTGTAGGATGTCTCTCCGTAGCAGGGTGCTAAGGAAGGCAAGAATATCTGTGGCCGACCAAACCACATTTGCTTTAATTTTAAGGCTTTGTAATTCTAGCAACGCCACATGAGAAAACCATCTCAATCCTGCCTCCTTTTGTTCCTCAAAGCGAACAAACGTGTCCCTTTTTGCCATTTGAGCCTGATCACCTATTTCTGTAAGAGATGCTTGAGGGTCAGGATCATAATGTTTTATCAAGAAATCACGCATGCCTCTTTTGAAGTTAAGGTCCCCAACACTTTGGTATTCCACATATGTTGACCATCCTCTGAGCGTGACCCCCCTGTATTGGTCTTGACCTATAAGTGATATACCCACCTGACATTTACCTCCTTTTTTTCTTACCAGTATGATGAGGTTGTCCTTGGGAGACTGTGATTTGACCATTTGTTCTTTTTCCAACAAATTCCTCATTTTTTATTTTTTGCCGACCTCTTGCTTTGTCACTATAGAGGAAGAGGGAGAATCAATATTTTGAGTTGTTCTTGAGCTTGCATCCATGTCAGTCTGTAGTATGACTGTTTGAGCACCTTGTGATGATTGCACAGTCATACTATTTTTTTCCTGTTGATTTGTACCGACTTCCATCTGAATGACTTCTTTTGACTCTTCCCCTTCCTGAAATTGTTCCTGTGTAGTCACCTCTAGGTAGATAATTTCTTGGTGTACTAGTGATGGAACTAGACATGTGTTTTTATTCTCTATATCTGCGGTTTCACCCTTAGATGACACTTGAGTTGAGATTTTCACTTGGCTGTCCGCGAGCATTGAAGTTACCACTTGCACTTGGTTGTCCGCGAGTGTTAAAGTTCCACTTGGTTAATCGCGAGAGAGGGAGACTGAAGGAGAACCTGACCATTATCATCTATGTAGATTATATTACCTTGTGTTTCTTTATATTATCCTCCATGGTGACAGTCTGTCCTTCTGAATTTATTTCTAAAATTTCCTGGTGTTGCGGTTGGACAGGTACTAGGACTGTTGTCATCTCCCTACCCTTATCCTCCTTACTATCTCTTGATGTGGGAGTGGGTGGTTGAAACATGTCCATTATTGCCTTGAGCATGCGTCAACTGGCTATTGTCCATTTAGCTCCTTGTGGGAGACCATTGGTCAGTACCTGTTTCAAGGAAGGATTGACATTCATTAAATTAATGAGCTGTACATAAGAGGCGTCCCAGAACTCAGTGGTTGCTTCTCCAAATTTTTCTTTTAGTTGTTGTATAAACCATTCTGCCAACTGTATCATTTTGTGTTCTCCCTTGATAATTTCTTCTTCTCCCGAGGGGGTAGCCTCAGTTATGGGACTATCGTCTGTGGACTGCTCTGAGTCTCAACAATAATTCCCCATCTCAACATATGAAGGGGCATACTGAAGGGCACCTGCAAGAAAAAGTCCAGGACAAAGATCTGGCAATGGAACAGGAACCAGACAGTGATCTAGAAACTACATTGGACCTACCCCTCTCAAGGAGAAATATAAAGAAAAGAAAAAAAAATAGTAATAAGAAGAGGGGGACCACACTATCAGCAAAAATGGAAGCCCAAGTCAGTTGTAAAAGGGGGGGCGCCGCAAGCATCACAATCTTTGGAAGCAGGCCATCATCAAAAGCAGAAGGGGGACCCTCAGCAGGATCTATTTACTGAAGCCTTTGGCCCCGCCCCTATGGACAGTGATGCTTTTGTTTCTTCCTTTCTTGATCCAATTTCTCTAGGTCCTTCCTCTTGGAGGATCTTGACCAGGCCTGAGAATTGGAAGGCTGAGGGGCCGAGTTTTTGTTTACTATCTTGTCTACTGATTCTAGGGGGGTCCAACTATCTGGGGGGTTTGAATCCCAATTTGGGTCCCCCTCTTTCTCCCACATCCAACCTTTTGCTTTTGTGCCCTTGCCTCCCCCCCTTAATATATACCCATCCCTCATGTCCCTGATTCACCGTCCTCCACAAATTACTCTTAAAAGGGTCTCTGATCAGCCTCCCTGTTACTCTTTGCTTTCTTGTTGGATTCTGCTCACATGCCTGGTCTGTGCTGAGGTGGCCGTAGGCTTTACATCGAAAGCACCACGGTCGAAGTTTATGTGTTGTGTGAATGTGAAATTCCTTTCCCCCTACTCTGTAAGGGATTACATCATCCATGTTGAAAGGCAAATTCGAGGGATGATTAATTGCTAACATTAGTTAATCATCCCTTCGTGCTGCGAAAGCTGGAAGGGAATCAATGAAGTCCACAATATCATGAGACTCCACAAAGTCATGAATAAATGCGGTTAGCAATGACTTATGGATCCAAAGGTGAGGAAGTACGTGCCTTCACATTGGGCTGTGTTCTGCTCAGTTCTACAGGTGTTGTCGAGCGCTTGTCCCGTGTGGTTTTTAATGCCATAACCCCGGGTGCTTGGGGCCGATGCACCTGGACTTGTTCTGGCTTGCCTGTACTGGTTCCGCTTATTTCCACAATGTGTCAGTCAGATTGCGGACTTGCTGTCGGTTAGTTCTGTTGAGGCTCTCTCAGGATGCGGGGCGAGGACCGATGGCTGATTTTCAGCCAAGAAGAGCTTTAGCAATTTGTAAGGAGAGATCCTGGGTTTTGTAGGAATGCTCTCTTACTGGAATGTACCTGGTCCCAATAGTACGCAGGATTTGGGGCTTGTCAGATTTCACTATTGGAGATATCCTGAGATCTTTAGACAGCCTAGGCTCACTGCTTATCATTTAAATTCTGGTATAAATGTGTGTTTTGTGCTTGCTTTTCCAAAAGCTTGTGGTTGGTAGGGTGTCGTGCGAGATGAGAGAAGCTACTTGTGAAAAGTTAAAACATGTCTCAGTTGCCTCTAGTGTGCCTATTAGCACACGTCTCCTTTGTCAGTGAGGACGGGAGGAACCACTCCCATACATTTTCTTAATTCTGCCGGTTTGTATTTGCACAGCTGTTTAGGAGGAAGAGTGTAGGGGCTGTTTCAGGGTGGCTCACGGTGTATCCCTTGGTGATATCAGCAGCGGCGCTACCACGAGCAGTGAGAGTGTAACGGTGGCGGTGGGAACGCTACTGGTTAGTTGGTAGGAGAGAACCGGCGAAGAGCAAAACTTGAGTTGTATCCATTGTGATCGCTCAATTCACCAAAAGATCCAAGGGTGCGTGGGGGGAAACCCGTCATGGCAACTCAGGCTCTTTGCGTTTTATGGACGCCATGTCAAGGACAAGGGGAAAGCTCTGAAGAGCTGATGGGTTTATCGTATCCGGGATAAACTAGCTGTTGCATATTTGTTTTGGCGTAGGCTTGGTTGGTTTTCTAGGGGTTGCATATAGGTGCTGCAGTTCTAGTGGTTCATTAAAGCTTTATATACGACTTCATGGGTAGCAGCACTACGGAGGCAGTGTGAGTGCCACCGTTGGTGGTGGGAGTGCTATTCCTTGCAGTCGGGATCATTAGGATAGGAAGCAAACTTGAACTGTATCCATGGTGATCTTGGTTCTACTGATCGTAGATTTCATCGAAGATCCAAGGGTGCGTGGTGGGAAACCCATCAAGGTGGTTCAGGCTTCCTTTGGACTGCAGACGTATTTGAATTAAACCACCAGTACTTGGGTGACGCCTTAGCGTTAAGGCTACGCGATTTCCGCGGCCGGCGGGCTGTCGATAAATCGAATCGACAGCCCGCGCTGCTTCGAGATTTGGGCGGCCGCAGTGCCCAAGTACTGGTGGTTTAACGTTCATCAGAAGGATCAAGGGTCGTTCATCTTTGAGTCTAGTCCAGGGCTGTGAGTAGGAAGAATGTTCAAAATGGTGGGTAGATATATTCTGGCTGAAGGATTTGCATAGTATATCTGTCCTATTTCGGCCACCTTGTATTGAGCTTCAAGTTAGTGTCATTAAAAAAAAAATAAAAAAAAAATAAAATAAAATTAAAAAAAAACGGGCCGAGAAAGGTTCCAGCAGGCTTTCAGCTTCGCACCGAACGGCCGAAAGGCCGAGACAGGTTTCAGTCGGAGCATTGAGATATGACATGGCAAAGCCGAAGATGCATCCGGCAGCTCACATGCAGCAGACACAGCTCAACAAAGACAAATGTATAAGTGAGCAGACACAGCTCAACAAAGACAGGAAACGTATATTTCCGCTTTGTCAGACTCCCTGATTGGCTTATAAAAAAGAGGTCGAATCGAGGTTGTGGAATCTTCGTGGACGGGGTGAACGATCTCCACTTGATTTTGGAGTTAATGGCCCTCGCCGTACTGCTCACCAAACTCGGCAAATCATGAATGATAGAGTCACTCTCCCGTCAGAAAGTCGAAACGATGCAACCGCCATAGGTTTTTTTTTTTTTTTTTTTTTTTTCCCCTTTCACATTCGGCAAAAATGCGAAAAGGCTGCCCAGTTTCTACCTTCTTCCCCCGAATACAACGTACGGTCATTATAGCTGTATGTGAGGCATCTTTCAGTCTAGATACAGCTATAATTACCGTACGTTGTATTCGGGGGAAGAAGGTAGCCAAGGATAAACTCGATTTTAGGTGTATCAGAGTAGTGCAGCAAAGGCCATACAGAATCTCTGCGGCCTACAACGTACGGTCATTATAGCTGAATTGGGGATATCTTTCAGTCTAAATACAACTACCGTCTTCCCCCGAACATAACGCACCCTAAAAATGAATGTATACAAGCTATTTTTCCGGCCAGATACTGCCAAAATAAGAGTGCGTTGTGTTCGGGGAAAGACGGTAGAATGACTGCATTCAAGGGAAGAAGGAAGCCCAGTTGGTACGGCACACGAGTGGCATTCAGGAGGACTTGGGTTCAGTCCCCATTGGCCTCATGTATCTTCCTGGGCAAGCTTGGCACTCCCCACCCAGAGATAGGCTGTTGGTCCCCCCTGAGTCGCTACCGTCTTCCCCCCCCAGAACATAACGCACCCTGATAATGAATGTATCAAAGCTATATTTCCGGTCAGATACAGCCAAAATAATAAGGGTACCTTGTGTTCGGGGGATGACGGTAGGCTGTTGGTCCCCCTGAGTCGCT
>BFEA01000481.1:385289-401790 GCA_003427395.1 Chara braunii
TTTCGTTTGACCTGGTGGCGGGGTGGGAAAGCTGTCTGGTGGACGGAAGGACCATTGGTCTTCATGAGCCGCCCAGTTTTTCCATATCAGCTTTCCGTCATCCCGCACTTCAGCTAGCTTTCCATGGGGATCAATCCACAGCTCCCTGAAGCCGTGGATGGCCTGTTGTTTACTTTCCCTATCCGGGTTCGCAGTCAGAACTTCAGCTAATTTCCTGCTGGCTTTCAGCAGGTTTGCCCTGAGGAACTCCACCAGCTCCGCTTTAGCTTGGTGATAGCCAAAGGCGGCTTCTCGGCATTCCCCTGAGCATCTCATTCACCATATCACCATGATTACTACCAACCGCATATATCCGAACAGATTTCGTTGGAATGGGGACCAGGAGGTGGGGAAGTTTCTTCTTTTTCCCAAGAGAATGAGTGCTACATCCCAGTGAAACACAGTCCCAGTGAGGGCGTGCCACATTGCATCCCACCATTGCCATACCTTTATTGCGACAGGGCATGCTAACAAACAGTGTTCCAGATCAGCTCTGCGGCTTTCGGTACTGGGCCCACATTGGGAGCAGATTGGAGATAGGGCGCCTGCTTGTTCCAAGCTAGATCTGGAGGTCACCCAATCTGGAGTTGGGAGACAGCGATGCGTGATTTGCCATTGCAGGGCTCTATGGGAGGTGGGCATTATGTGTGCGTAGGTTGTCCATGGAATGTGCCGCAGTTCGTGTGCTCCCACCGGGGAGTCCCTCTTCCATCTCTGTTGAATTATCTGAGTGGATGGGAACAGAACATGCGCCCTCTTATAGCCCTCTTTCGCTGTATATTGCCAAATAGGGTGCGGTTATGGCCCCCCCATTCCCATTCTTCCGGATCAAAAGGAAGGGCGTGTATAGGGATTGACATTTCATAGGCATAGTATCATGTATCGTCTGTCCCCACCACTCTGATTCTGGTTAGCTCGTCCTCAACAATCATGCAGTCCATGTGCGGGGCCCTTTTCAGCGCTGCCCACCTCGTCCCTGACACGTCAGGTTCGTAAGCGTGCGTTGACACGCCCGCTGGTGTAACGTGGGTCACCCTGTAGATGGTCATAGGGATGGGGTTCGTGCTGGCCCGAGTGACCCAGTCCAGGCTGTGCAGCGAAGGGCCCTCCCGTAGGGCTGCCACCCATGGGGGCGGGATCGCCTCTCTAATTTGTTTGATCTTATCATGACCATCGCGGGATAGTGATGGGTCTGTGCTTTCATTCTCAAATCGAAAAAGGCCCCAACTTTTATAAATTAAATACAGCGCTCCTTAAACTACCAGCCCTGAAAGCGCTCGTCCAAGAATTCTGGCAATATTGGGTAGCACAGAAATTTATTGCTTGTTCAATTGTGGACTGGTTGAACGTTAGAGTCGCACAACTCAGAGACCGTGTCAAGAAGTTTTCCATCAACCACGCTCGGGTCCGCAAAGCAGTGTTGGACAGCCTGCTCAAAGAACTGGAAGCATGGGACGACAAGCTGCAGAACGAACCCCTGGATGATGAGAACTACCACAGACTGCAGATCGCTAGAGACCACCTGCAATCCTAGGCAAGGCGTGTTCTGGCACGTATAAAGAAGCAGGACACGGATGCCACAATGGCAAAGACCTTCTTCCGGAAGGCAAAGGCCAGGGCTAGGCAAGTAGCGGTGCCCTTACTTCGGCACCCCTTCGACCAATCCCAACCAGATGCATCCAACGCTTACTCCATCGTTGATTATGCAGCCCGATACTATCAAAAGCTGTATTCCTCAGAATCGGGCCAATGGGGAGTGGAACAGCTGGCTGCAGCTAGACACAAGATGATCAACAACTTGCCAGCAATGTTGTCAACGACTCAAAACCAACTCTTGGACGAGCCACTATCCATGGAAGAGCTGTTAGAAGCTTTAAGGGGGATGGAAGACGAAAAAAACCCGGGACTCGACTCCTTCCCTAAGGAATTCTGGATCTCCTACTGGGAGATCTTCCAGGATAGTATTCAAGCCTTTGTACAGGCAGTCCAGTCAGAAGGGACCTTTGGGGGACTGATCAGTCAAGGGGTTATCACACGCCTCTATAAGAAAGGGAACAAAACGGACGTCCGAAAATATAGACCAATCACACTTCTCCCCGTGCCCTACAAAATGGTCTCTAAAGCCCTGACCAATCGGCTGCTTCCACATATGAGCCATCTGATTTTCCAGGACCAGACGGGGTTTATGCCACAACGTAACATTCAAGATAATGTGATCCTTGTGAATGAAACAATCAAATATGCGAGGCAACACCGAAGGGAAGCCGCTGTCCTTTTTATCGACTTCGAAAAGGTCTATGACCATGTGGACTGGGATTTCATGGACTGCTGCCTGCAAAAAATGAACTTCGGAGACAAATTTAGAACATGGGTGTCCATCATGCATAGGTCAGCAGCAACCAATATTATGGTTAACGGGCACCTGTCTGCCCCATTCGCCCTTCATCGTTCGRTCAGACAAGGAGACCCTGTGGCGCCTTTACTATTTGTGCTCATAATGGAAGCAYTGGCGRCACTGATCAGAGYCAACCCAGAAATTGAACGCATAGACATGCCTGAACTTCCCCCCCACCTCGTACCAGTCACATCGCTATTTGCTGACGACCTGACTGTTCTCATCAAAGCCTCTGAGGCATCCTTGAAAGCTCTGACGGACACAATCCACACCTTCGCAGTGGCGGCAGATATGAAGGTCAACTGGGGTACGAAGACGGAARGATGGTGGTTGTCCCCGCAAGACACACATCCCCCACAATACCCCGCGGTCAATTGGAGGCAAAAAGAAGAAGTAATCACAATCTTGGGGATCCGCCTGACAGCGTTAGGCCCGCCATCGGATCATGGTCAGGCGCTGGTCCAGATAGCCCTGCACAGAGTAGCTAAATGGGATGGGCTCCATACTTCGCTAGTAGGGAGGGCACTCGCGATAAACAACGCAATCCTTGCATCCATCTGGTATAAAACTGCATTCTGGGAAATCCYTGGGACGCAACTAGCGCTCCTGAGGTCAGCCCTGTCAGCTTATCTCTGGAAAAACGACCACAACAACACGAGTTGCATCAAAAGGGTTGCGTGGAAACTTGTCACCCAACCTAAGTGTGTGGGAGGCCCTGGCATATTGGACCCTGGTGACGAAATCAAAGCCCTGATGTTCAAAATTATCATCCGCCTCCTGCTGGCCAACGACCTCCCATGGCTCCCCCTCGCTTACATGCAGCTGGCTAACCTCGCACCGCCKACTCCCTCTCATCGCCCGATTCACCCCCTGAGYTGGCTGACAAAKAAGGCTTGGWCTATACCAAGCCCACCRAGACACAAGAGGGACGGMTCCACTCGAAATAACGYCARATGGGACCYCCAACACGACCCGYTGTGGATAACAATGCTAGGCCTGTGAAGGAAGATGGGCCCGAACCAAAGATCCCCCCCGAACAGGACAGAAGAAATCCTGCGACAACCACTGTTCGGGAACCCACACATATGTGACAATGCTGGCCACTCCTTCGCCCTGTCCACTGGCTCCCATTGGCTCACATGGGTGAGAAAAGGCCTATTCGCAATTGTGGATCTGTGGGACAACCAAACAGGGACATGGAAGACTGCTCAGCAATTGCAACCAACGCTAAAAGGGGTACGGAATGTTCATGATAAGATCAAACAAATTAGAGAGGCGATCCCGCCCCCATGGGTGGCAGGCCTACGGGAGGGCCCTTCGCTGTGCAGCCTGGACTGGGTCACTCGGGCCAGCACGAACCCCATCCCTATGACCATCTACAGGGTGACCCACGTTACACCAGCGGGCTTCCTAGGTATCCACCCAATCTTTTGCCATTTAAAAACTTAACTTAGATGCCACAGCAGCCACTACATTCCACTTCCTAACAGTATGTTCTGTAATGCTTTTAACACAGCCAAGGTCCCAATGTCACCTTTTGAGCTTCGTTTAGGGTACAGAGTCTGCTGTTCAACGCCCAGGTCTGAGTAAACCAGATGGGGCCTTTCCTTTTCCTGTCCACCAATATTGTGTATCTTATGTGTTTTTGCACTTGAGTTTGCATTTGGCCTCTACCCGGGAGTTCTTCACAGAACAGCGCCTTGTTTCTAGATTGCCAGATCGCAGCCATAATGATGCCTCTGCAGATTTGTCCTACATATCCCCATCCCGAAGCATAGTTTGATATTTGTAGGCTTATCCCTGTCTCAATCCATTCGTCATTCCAAGGGAAGGCTTCGTCCGAGAATGCGCGCTAGTGTTTCCTCCACCACTGCCATATTCCAATCGAGAAAGGGCAACGGGTCCATATGTGGGAAGTTGATTCCCATGCCCATCTACACCTTGGGCAAGCTCGATCTACTTCCATCTGTCTTGAGGTTAGCCATTCGGCTGAAGGTATCACATCCAATGTCTGTAGCCACAGCAAACTTGCAATTCTCTGTTCGGGCATCCTTTTCATGTGTTTCCAAGTACGTATCAGGTGGCTTTCCGTCATCAGGCCTGGATATCTGGCTTTCCATCTTTCCGCTGCTACTGTTACCGGTTTCCTTTGTGTTTGTTCCCTCTGTATGTTTACTCCTACTCGTGGTTTGTACAGAGCCAAAGGAGTGTATGTTTTCCTTTCTCCGCTTTCTCTCCATCCGTGTAGGAAGGGTTCTGTAACGTAGGTACTTGCTGCCCTTCCCAGAGTCCAATGTTCCTTACCTGTGTCGTCGTACACAAACCATACTCTTATTTCTATTCCTTCTTCCCATTCTTGTACGACTTGGACCTTTTTTTCCTCGACAAAACGCCCCCGTGTGGCATTGAGCAGAGACTGCTCATGTTCATAGGCTTGTGGACCTGGCCAAGGTCCCCCTTGTACGGATTAAGAGAGTCTTGCCGTTGACCTTTTTTTTTTTTTTTTTTGTTTGCCGTTGACCTTTTTTTTTTTTTTTTTTTGTTGGCCGTTGACCTTTGCTATCTACGGTCAGTATCGTCTAAGTCTTGTAAGTGCGACCACCTACCGTCTTCGCCCGAATAGAACGCCCGGTCATTATCGCCGCATCCGGACAGAAAGTTGTGCGAAATACAGCTATAATGACCGGGCGTTCTATTCGGGTGAAGACGGTAGCCCCCGGAGGGGAGGCAAAGCAACCGGCCCATCAAAGAGGCTCGGCTCGGTCCTGATGCTACAGGCTGGCCCATCGAAGAAGCTCGGTCCTGATGCTACCGGCTGACCCCTGGCCCGTGTAGCGCACCTGCAGTAGCAGGCATGGCACCTACTGAATGTGGCTGCCCCGGGGGGTACCCCGTAATACTATAATAATTATGGCAATTAAAAAAAAAAAGGCCTGGACAGCCGTCCTCTCCAGATTCTACAGGTAATCGATTTGGGGTCTCGCAGCACGGCACACGAAACGAAAACGAAACGAGTGCATCTTACCACCGAAGGTGGCAAAATACACTGGTTACTATTTATAGCAAAGGGATGAACCTGGCCATTTTCTGGGGGACGATACATTCGTTTCGTTTTTCGTTTCGTGTGCCGTGCGTCAACGCCCTTGGTTTGGCTTCTCCTTCTACCCCTCGTGCCAGCGGCCTGCCAAGGTCCTTCCGGGGAACGGCCGTCAAAACCCAAAAAAAAAAGAACGGGGAAACTACGCGGGAGTCACAAAAACGAGTTGTAAATGCTGTATGGGCCAAGATACAGTTTCCCAATGCAGTTCGAGCGATGCATACAACCCAGCTTGCTGGCCAGGTACGGTGCCCAAACGGTGCAAACTGTATCTTGGCCCACGGTGCAATTATAACTTAAAAAGGAAAGATATAGCACAGCAAAGATTAGCATGGCCTCTGGGGTCTGGTCCCACCTGCACCCGTTGAGTTTAGATTCCTCAACGGTGTGACACCCGAAAGCATTAAATAAATCTGAAAAATGCATTTCAGGCATTTTTCGTGAAAATCATAGATCATGCCGGCCGTAAGAAATGAAGTGGAAACATGGTGGTCGTGATGCGGGGTTCACCCTCGCTTCTAACGCAGGATGCTGAATCTTACCGGATTCAGCACCACGTGCAACGCGATGTTATTATATGGGTCTCGCTCCGGGAAAAAAAAACGGAAACATACACCGACAAAGTGACTGACACGCATGGCCGTTACGTTTTTTTTTTTTTTTCCCTCGCAAAGCGACTGACACACTCCCCGACAAACGGGGAGTGAAAAATTATGTACCTAAAATGCTAAATCATACATTCAGCACGTTGAGATATCTACCCTCGACCGTGGAGGGTAGCTTTCTCAACTCCGTGGCGGTTGCCCATGCGGCCTTTCGTCCAATGCGGGACTCGGTACGAAGTCGTTATACAAATTAAAAAAACATTGAAATCAGCCCAAGGAACATCCCCCTTCGCAAAAAATTCAGACCATCGGATCTCAGCCCTGTGCACGGCCACGTCCTGTCGAACGTTGTCACTCCTCGTCGAAAACCTGACGCTGAGTTAACTCAACAACGCAGGTGGGACCAGACCCCTGGGGCCTGGGCCGACTAGCACTCGTTTTAAACGTGAGACAGTGCTGCGTGACCCGCTTTTGGCATTAAAAAAATGGTTTCTGCATTTTTTTCAGATTAAAAAAACTCTCGTTCTTCTAGATAAAGAAAGCAAAATTCAGCTTAGGGTGCTCCCGTCAGCCAATGGGATGGGAGCCGTCGAATTCATCGCCTCTTTTTCTGGAGGCATGCTGGCTGCGTCCAGTACTTCGTACACACCACTTCGTTGTTCTCTTCTCAAGACGCGAAGTACTGTAGCAGGGATGCGTTTTCGCCCCCCCCCTCAGAAAGCTGTGAAAACGCATCGCTGCTACAGTGATTTTGAATTTAAAGAAAAAGAAGAAATCATGAAAGTGCGTAGGGTACACATGCAAATTTTTTCCCCTTTTTTCGAATCGCTGCAAAATTCGGAACTCCGCATGATTTCCCCTCCATCGATGGCCTGTAGTCATCTAAATCTGTCACACGTGATAGAAAACCAAACGGACACGGTTTAAAACGTCGCTAGTCGGCCCTGGCCCCTGCGCAAGAAGGACATGCACAAATCGAGCGGGCTGCCAGGCAGAGAAGAGGCTCCCCACGAATAGATTGGAGCTTTGTTCCATGTAAAAAAAAAAAAAAAAAAAAAAAAAAAAAAAGAGAAGAGAAGCAGGCAGCGGAGAAGAGAAGCAGGCGGCGGTCATGCAAAAGGGCGGGCCCGGGCCGAGGTCCCACTAGCAAAGAGGATAGGATCAAGCTGGATGAGTTTTATGCAGAGGTGCAGAAAAGCAGTTCAATCTCGATATCCTGCACCTCTCCACAATTACTTCCAGATTCAGGCATTCGATCCGATCCTCTTTGCTAGTGGGACTTGGGCCCCGGAGAGCAGGTTACGAGGTAGGTAGGGAAGCAAGGAGAACAAGTCATCTGCTGCCAACTTCCCACGAACAGAATGCACCTTGCCCCTGAAATTGTCAAGGGATAATGGCCATCGACGCACTACTTCTGATCAGTTTAATATCTGGAAAAAAAAAGAAAAAATGTAAAAAATGAGAATGAATCTTCCCCTTCAACACATGGGAAGATTCACCACCATCATTTTAAATTTGTCTTTTGGGCATTTGTTGAGCAGTGCAACGAGGCCCCAATCAAGCTGCCTTTGAGAATCAATCGTCCGCTAGAACATGCCATTGGAAAGATGCACCACCATCATTTTTGTCTTTTGTGCATTTGGTGAGCAGTGCGGCGAGGCCCAATGAAACTCTCCTTTCCTATCCGATAGGAGTGAAAAAAAAAAAAAAAAAAAAAAAAAAAAAAAAGGAGTGATAGGATTCATAGGAGTAATGTTTATGGTGGGATTGTCCTAAATCTCAAAGATGGTGGAAATGGTGGCTCTTCAATTGGAAAGAGATCACCGGCAGAAATAAGTTCTGTGACGAGAGATGGGTCCTATCAGGGGCGCTGCGGGAAGGATGCACAGGCAAAGTGGGCTGGGGCTACATGGCGCAAGTTACAAGAGCGGTAATGATGTGGCTTATTTGGAAGGACAGCAATGCGAAAGTATTTGATAGAAGCGAATGGGCAGATAAACAGGCCTTCGAATTATTCAAGCACCACTTAGCCAATGAGATCAGAGCAGACTGGCGGCGTACCAGGAAAGGGAGCGGGGGAGAGAAGGGAAAGAACTGGTTTTTGAAGACTTGGGCACATGGAACTTGCTTTGCTTCTGTATCCCCAAGGGGAGATCTGGTCCTATCAGAGTGATTGGGCACAAGAGGATAATTACACAGGTGGTACAGGGTTAGCATAGGGAAAGAGTCGTTTCTTTTACAAACCAGGACACTCGGTTTCAGTCGGCATTCGCAGTAGACTGCAACGGGTTAAGGGAGGGAAGGAGAGTGTCAGGGGGGGCTCTAAGGAACGCTGCTTTGCGCTCCTCTCGGTCGTGGTAGCCCAGGGACAGACCGATACTGTAGGTCTGCGGTACTAGCAGTACAGTGAAGTAGAGGATAGTTTGGAGTAGGGAATAGGAAGGTACTGCGAGTCACATAGGAAGTAGGATTTAGGATCAGGCTGAGACCCCTTTTGAGGAGTTATGTTGAGAAACGATACAGAATTAAGCGAAACGGGCTGAGGCTGCCAGGATAACTCCGGGTTGAATTGTGAGGGTCCCCGGCCTCGTTTTATATTGCTTTTGGAATGAAATTGAATGCTTTTGCCTTCAAAAAAAAAATAAAGAAGGCACGACGGTTGGACAACAGGCCCCACAAGCACAAGCAATAATCCAGAGACTGCAGGTTCAAAGAGTCAGGGAATGGGGCTCGCCGCACCACGTTCTAGCGGAAGATGCACTCTCCATTTTGCACATTTGGTCAGGACTGAGGTGAGGGCCAATGGCTTCGACGACTGTATGCCACAACCAGGGGGAAACACATACAGACAGTACCACTTCTAGCCAACGACACATGCATCTTGCATTCGGTCATTGCAATGAAAGCTCATCGAGCATAAGGGAAAGGAGTTCAGCGAAGACACTCCACAAGGCAAAGAGCGTAGTACCCCGAAAGAAAAAGAAGAAAAGAACTTAGGAATCGTCTAATGTCCGATGTGTGATGGCTGTCCAACGAGAGAACGAAGTGTGGGTAAGTGTGTGTACGTGTGTGTGTGTGTGTTGACATGTTTTCTTTTTTTATATATAACTAACCTAAATTCTTCTCTCAATATTACCTTTCACTATCTACCTACCACTACTCCTAAGCCTAT
Source organism: Chara braunii (assembly GCA_003427395.1). NCBI lineage: Eukaryota > Viridiplantae > Streptophyta > Charophyceae > Charales > Characeae > Chara > Chara braunii. The sequence continues at coordinate 394,598 of BFEA01000481.1, forward strand.
ACACTGTATACAGGGGACACCTGACCACTGCCAACATGCATCCCCTTAATTGTATTTGACATGTTCGCCATACAGCTCCACAAAAAAAGCATGATTGTGGCAGACTGTTTCCTCGCACTTTCACCGACACATGAGGTGTGTGTGTGTGTGTGTGTGTGTGTGTGTGTGTGTGTGTGACATCTGATTCATCTTAAGAGCAGGAGCTGGAGACGATGTAATTACAACCTGGAGAACAGAGAACATGTAGTGGAGGGCAGGAAAAGAATGCCCACAGAGGCAGAGGAGGGAGGAGGGAGGAGGGAGGAGGGAGGAGAGGATAGAATGGGATGCGGTTGAGTTGGAGACGATATCATCAGCAAAGTACTTGGGAGGACGGAGAAGGTGGAGGTGGAGGGAGGGGGAGGAAAGAATGGCAAAAAAAGGGGCAGAGGAGAAGGCGGGAGGAAACGAGCAGCAGCAGCAGCACGAGGTGTTGGTCAACGACCGTTTCTTTCGCTTAATTCGATCGACGGGTGCCCAACTGTCTTTGTCCTTGGCTGTGTCTCCGGGTAATTTTATTTTTCGTCTTTTGTTTCTTTGTGCTCTGCTCAGCACAACGGACAGGAAAATTATTTATCTACCTCCCTCGACTACCGACTACTCGACAATGTTAATCCATCTATACATTCCAATTCCTCCCCTCCACCTCCTCGACTCGGATTATTACTAGTGAAACCACCAGCACGGTGATCCTCTCCCAAGAACGTGGCCGTGCAGAAGGGGGCACCGCTTTCTGTGTACCGGTGTACCAGGCAGGCGGAGACAAGGGACAGTGTTCGGAGAGGCAAATCCCGGGTCTCGACAAAACAGGGCCCGCCGTACTGATGATTAGTTCATTACCTCCAATTGACCGATCAGCTTCGCACAATCTATTGCCAGCTAGCTTGCAATCCATCTCAATCTAGCCTACTAAACAATCCGATATCAACACCGACCTCAATCAGATATCATCCCCCCCAGACCCATACACTAACTTGACGTCAACATCTGACATCTGCTCAACATCAGCTCCACATCGGCCATCACCAACAGTCTCATCAACTTGAACTTAACATCTACTCGACATCTACTCAATGTCAACGCCAGATCGCAGATCACAAACGGACAGCACAACCTATGTGTCCAACTTCACTCAGTTCAATCAGACCTAACCGTTAATTAGTTAAACTCGACAGCAACTATTTATTTACCTCACATCTCCTCCTCTCTCTCTCTCTCTCTCTCTCTCTCTCTCTCTCCGCCCCCTTCTTTAACTCTGAATGCAACAAACACGCAAAGCACACAGCTTCGGTACCGAACGAGCCCAAAGGCATGGTGGTGCATATTCGACAGACATCTTTTGACTGGTAATGCAAATCTGCTGGCTGGGTATTTTTCTTGTGGTTATCCCCAAACCTCCTCACTCCAACCATGTCCCGACCAAGGGCAGAAAGAAGGAAGCGAGGAGCAGAGTCATAGTAAGAGATTGCATTCCATCGGACCTCAACTACGTCCACATTCAGTCGCGCCGTTCTCGTTAGCTTAGAGATAACATCGCGGCCGTTGCTTAAACATAAAAATTCATCTGATTCATCGAATCTGACGGACAAAAAACATCCGATCACCCCTCCTAACAAACGGATTGCGCAGACAACGACAACTACCCAGGCCAAAGTAGAAAGTTCTGGCACTTGTCATCTTTCTTCCCCTACTATACTAGACCCCAATTTCGACCCTACTCCCACTCAGGCTCTCAGGCTCTCAGGCTCTTTTGACTATGTGTTGGTCCCAGCTCCCACCTCCCAACTGCATCCTCGATGGCAGCAGATCTCCGCCAATCAGCGTGGACGATGAATGGCAGAGCGAATCCAAACCGCGCGTGTATGTGTCTGTGTGCTGGGGCTGGGGGGGGGACGGAGGGGGGGAGGGTCCGCAAGTGGGCGGATCATGCCCTGCCGGCGGGGCAGTAGGGGCACGATCGGCGCGCTGCAGGAGCGGCGGGCGCTGTGACGGGTGCTGCAGGCTTGACAGCGGAGGACTTCTTCTCATACGATGGACGCGTGGGGGCGGCGGCGTTCGTGGCGCGCAGGAACGGATAGGTGTCCGACGCATAAGCAGGGGTACGTGCGACGACGGGCGGCATCCAGGGCAGATGAGGCGATGAGTGCTGCCAGCTTGGCGGCGCTGCTGACTTGGTCTGCTCCGACACCTTCGGCGCAGCGGAGAGTGGTGCGGGAGGGGCAGCAGCCGCCACCTGCTTCGCGGGGGTAGGAGGAACATATGCAGGGCTCGCCGCAGCGGCAGGCGGAACATATGAAGGCTTGGCCATAGCGGGAGGCGGCGGAACGTATGCAGGCTTCGGCGCCGGCGCCGGCGCCGCGGCCGGTCTACGGGGGGGGCACGCACCGCCCAAGCAAGCGCTCGTGTGCGCACGTCGCACAAGCTTGTGACACGGGTACTCCGGCTTTCCTATCTTCCTGTTCACCACGTTGTGCGTCTCGCACATCCACTGCTGGAACTCGTACCCGTTCGATGTCCTCGGCGGGTGCTCCTCAAGCAGCTGCTTGAAATGGTCTGCGCAGCCTTCGCAGGGGTAGATGCGTGTCATTATGTTCAAAATATCGTTGACGTCCCGTCGTTGCTGCTCGGTAGGGCAGTCGGGGTACTGGTCGGCGAGGGCATGGAGGAACATCCACGTGCACCTCCCTAGCTCCTCGCCGGACGAGGGGTTCGGAGAGGGATCGGGATCGGTCGCGGTGACGGCGCTAGTGCTCCGCGCCACCGATTGCCCAGAGGCGCTGCCGAAGTAAATGGCGTCGGCCCCGAACTCCGAGACCAGCTTGAAGAAGCACACGTCCGCGGCGAGCTCCGCGCCGAGCTTGACCGCCTCCACCCCTCCCAAGCTCTGCAGCTCCAGGTACACCTTCCTCTGCTCCTCGACAGTCATCTTCGACCAGCCTGTCTGGATCCGGCAAGCGACATCGAATCCGGCAATCCCGAGGAGGCGGACAAGTTCGCCGACGAGAAGTTCCTCCGGCCGCGGGAATTCCACAGCGGGCGGCGCCGGCGGCAGCGAAGGCTTCTTCGTGTCGCACACATTGTCGGCGGCGGGAGGAACCGGGCAAACAGCGACACCAGTTGGGAGGCAGCAGTCTGAAACGGGTAGAGGAGGAGGAGGAGGAGAAGGAACGCAAACAGGCAAGATGGGCGACAAATCCACGCATCGATCGACGGCTGCAAATTGCGGTTGCTGCTTATAACCGGCGGTGCGCAGAGCGCGGGAGACGAAGGACAACAACAGTTCGTTGGTCAAGCAGGGCTCCTCGAGAGAGGACAGCAAATCGTAGAAATGATGGCTGAAAACACCAGCTACGCACCCGTCGAAGCAGCTTTCCAGCGCGGAATCGCCGTGTGCTGCGGCGAACCACGCCGACGGCCACTGGAACAGCACCTTGCGCATCGCCGCGTTATCGCAGGCGGCGGCCGAGGCCTCAGCTATTGCCGCCAATTTCCCCTGCTCGCGCGTCTTCCCGCCAAAACTCAACACCTTCGAATACCATGTCCCCAGGAAATACCCGCGCTTGTCCGCGGAGCTGCAAGCGTCGGCAACGCCGAGGCCTGTGTCGAAGACTTGGACCGTCGTTACTCCTTTAGGAATGCGCGCGAATTTAGACTTGAACTCGTCAGCGGTGATGCAGTTGGACACAGAGTCGCGGCCGAGGCCCGCGTCGGAGGGCAGCAGAACATCGTCCAGGCCCTCGCCGGCGCAACCCAGACCGGCGGGGAGCTGGGATCCGTGCCCGGAGAAATGGAAGAACAGAACGTCGCCCGGCGACGCGCCGCACACCAACCAATCGATGGCTTCCAGAATGTTCTTCTTCGTTGGAGGCACCACGCAGTTCTTGCCGTACGTATGGCAAGGCCGGTCTATCAACACACGCATGTCATCCTCCTTGAACCCGAACTTGGCCGATAAGACCGACTTCGCCTTCCGCACGTCATTCTCTGCACCCTGCACCTTAGGTAGATAAATGCTGTCTGCATAACTCACTCCCACGAGAACTGCCCTTCTCACCATTTTCGCCTCTCTCTCTCTCTCTCTCTCTCTCTCTCTCTCTCTCTCTCTCTCTCTCTCTCTCTCTCTCTCTCTCTCTCTCTCTCTCCCCCCGTGCCGCTCTTCACCTGCAAGAAGACAGACGAACCAACAACGAAACGCTTCAGATGGACTTAACACATCATAAACAAAAAAAAAGGAAGCTTCAGCAAGGAGAATCGTGTTATCGTGAATCCAGAATCTCGTGTCATCGTGAATCCAGAATCTAGTGTCAATATCTGATCCGTGGTGCATCGGGCCACAACAACATTAAACTATTTTTTTCGGGCCACGGAGGGGTCAAACGGGTAAGCTTGCTTGCTCAACCTTTCCAGCGTTGCCTGTGTTGCGCTGCGGCAGAGTGCTTCACGGGGAAATAACAAAAAAAAAAAAAAAAAAAAAAAAGAATCTCGTGTCAACATAAAGAAGGAAGCTTCAGGTATGACACGAGATTCTCCTGGCTGAAGCTTCCTTCTTTTTTGTTGACACTAGATTCTCTTGGCTGAAGCTTCCTTCTTATAATTGTTGGTATCAGAAATCCTATCAAGGTAAAAGTACTGTCATGTTTTGGGTCACAGCCAATTAATTTGTTCCTATGTCAATTGGCGTGTCAACTACCACCTTCACCGAATAAACGTTACTGAAGACAAAAAATTTTGAAGGAAAACAAAAAGGGCTAGAAAAGGGGGACACTACCGGTAAGGTTATCGCATCCATTAGGATTAGATCTGACGATCTGTTCATCAACAGTTAACATCTCCGTACCATTCAGTCACCAGACACGTGCAGAGCTTGTTTTTTTTTGGGGGGGGGGGGGGGGGGGGGGGGGGGGGGGGGGGGGGGGGGGGGGGGGGGGGGGGGGAGGGGAGGAGGGGAGGAGGGAAGGAGGGGATAGACGAAGGTGCTACTCAAAGAAGAAAAAGGCAATAATAGACAAAGGGGCTACTAAAAAAAAGACGATTAAAAAAAGATGCTATTGAAAAATGAAAGATACATCTTGTTTAGAGATGATTGATTAGGGCATGGCCCCTGCGCAAGGATGACACGGATAAATCGAGAAGTCGAAATGAAGGGAAAAAAAAAAAAAAAAAGGACAAGTATTGGACCCGTTTTCCAGCAGGTGGTGCTCCCCGACCAATATAGATTGGAATTTTAAAACGGGACCCTACCATGCGGGAATGCTCTTATCAACCCAGAATAGGGTCTCGACTGAAGTAAAAAAAAAAAACAAAACGACAAGTAGAAGAAAACGCTGGTAAGACAAGAAAAAAGACAACAGTAGAATGTTCTAGTAGGAAAAAAAAAAAAAAAAAAAGCGCTAGTAGAAAGAGATAAACGACAAAAATAGAAGGTGATTAAAAAACAGAAAGGAAACAAATAGGTGCTACTCGAGAGTGAAGAAAAGACAAGATAGATGAAATTAAAAACAAAAAGTGCTACTGAGAAAATTATATTAAAAAAAAAAACGAAGTGGTACTCAAAGACCGAAAAACAAAACGCAGAAGACTACCGTTCCCCCGAACATAACGCACCCTGAAAATAAACGTATACAAGGTATGTTTCCAGCCCGATACAGTGAAAATGAGGGTGGGAAATGCTCCTGCGTTTTACTACTACAAGTTCAGCAGCATTTCCCGCCAAAAGCAGTGTCCTTTCAGCCGCAGCATTTCCCGGCAAACAGTGTGCTTCCAGCCGAAGCATTTGCCGCCAAATACAGTGTCCTCCCAGCCGCTGATTTCCCGCCAAACACAGTCCCTCCAGCCGGGGCAAGGTCCCACTTGCACGGATTACGAGAATCTGGCCGTTGATCTTTGCTATCTACGGTCAATATCGTTTAATTCGTGTAAATGGGACCTAGCCCCCGAGATTTTTTCCCGCCCGCCAAATACAGTGTCCTCCCAGCCGATCATTTCCCGCCAAACACACTGTCCCTCCAGCCGGTCATTTTTTCCCGCCAAACACTGCCCTTCCACCTGGTTCTACCTTGTCCCCCAGAAGACAACGTACGGTCATTACAGTATCCGCACTGAAAATTGCACCAAATACGGCTAGAATTACCGTACGTTGTATTCGGGAGAAACAAGGTAGGTCTCCAGTTACCATCATCGCCCGCCAAAAACTTTCCCATGCCTTTCACATTTCATCCATTCGTTCATCCGAGTCAACTTCCATATCCACAAACCAATCCTTTTACGTTCCACGGTAAATTAAAAAAAAAAAAAAAAAAAAGTTCCACGGTAAAGAAATAAGAAAAATCCGTCTATCGCCATCCCCTCTTCCTCTACATCTCTCCCCAGCATGTCCCCAGTCATATCCAGTTCTTCCCTTATAAAGAAAACACCTGCCCTTTCCACCCCCCTCTCTCTCTCTCTCTCTCTCTCTCTCTCTCTCTCTCTCTCTCTCTGTGCGTGCATAGGGTTCCGCAACTTGCGGAGTTATTCGACGAAAGTTCGACTATTGCAACCCCGCGTTTTTCCGCTGTGTACTCTTTCTACCTGTTCTCCACCGAGCAGCTATCTAGAAGGGGTAACTTCGGCGCAGTCACGAAAACAGACAGTTTGTAATCTTTAGGCAGTCCCGCGAATACAACACACCCCCACGCGACGCCACCCGACCCGAAACGTAGGTCATATACATTCAGCATTACCGGCCCTTTTGCCTCAACTGCAATTACAAACTCAAACCCCGACTGCAATGTAGATATATATTCAGCCTCCTGATGAGTTGGCGAAACTCCAAACAGTTTGTCACAGCTCCTCGTTTGTTGTCCTCTTCTCTCCCTCCCTCTCTGCCGACGGTATACCCGGCAGCTCTGTGTGACAACATATATGTACATATATGTATCTAAGTATATATATCGTCACAAACAGAACTGCCCAGTAAACCGTAGGCAGAGAGAGAGAAGAGGACAACAAACAAGGGGCTGTGACAAACTGTTTCGTCGGAGTCTATATATATATTGTCACATTGTGAATCAGAGCGCAAAAAAGGGGAAAGAAAAAAGGAAAAGGAAAAAAGGGGAAGGGGAAGGACGTAAGGAAAGCTCCACCTGTTCATAACCTCTTACGTACAAGGCCAGCCA
>BFEA01000481.1:421407-432252 GCA_003427395.1 Chara braunii
AGTACTCATCGAAAAGAGCATGCTTTTATCGTCTTTGGTCGGAAAGACCCCGACTTTTGCTCGCGCCGTATCCACGCGTCGTACCTAGCTCAATTTTGTTACAGCTCCTACCGTCGATACCTTTATAGTCAATTGTAGTACTTGCATACTTTACATGGTGCGGCCTCAAAATGCCGCCCTTCCGCAAGTCAGTCGAAAGTTTTCCTCTAGCCATAGCTTCGACGGTCTAACTTCGCTCCGGTGGCGACTCCGTCAGTACGTTCGAAGTCTGCGGCGCGTGCTACGCTATCCGAACCCCTAGCTTACTTTTAACTTGGACCGCCGAGCGGTCCATCTGTTCACACTATTTAACTAACGCGTGCCCACAAAGTGCACGCCCACGCACTCTTTGAATAAGCTATGCGTGCGCCCGCCGTCCCTGACTTCAAAGTCAGTCACGGTCGAGCGAAAAACACGCTACTTCCTTAAATTTTATCAAGAGTGCTCCCCCTGCGAGGTGCAAAAGTACGCACAATTACCCTTGTAAGGGTATTGGTGCCGATAGCGGGTTGGAGGGGAACGTGATGGGGGTGGTGAGCTGGCGGAGGGTGAGGTAGTCAAGAGGACGGCGAGAGAGTAATCGGGGACGAAGGCCGATCGCCCGTATCGGTACGTCGGCGAACTGGGGGACGGGTTGGGGAGGAGGGGGATTGGCTCCGTCGCCGCGTTGTTGAGGTCGGAGTCGTGGCCGTGAGGTCGCCATGTTCTGGTCAGGCCGGCTCCGGATCTTGGTTTGGATCGTCGTGAAAGTGCAAGCTTGCCCCGCTCGCAAACTCTAGTTCCCTCTTTCTGGCCGAGGTTTCCTCTCTTTTGCGGGCTGCCTCCGGATCTTCAGCCTCCGTGCCCGTGCGCAGCGCTTCTTCTGGCACTTCTTCCCACTCCGATTTCGTGGGTCCTTCTTCGTTCTCCTCTTCTCCTTCGTCGTCTTCTTCTTCTTCTTCGCTCTCGAATGGCCGCAAGCTGCTCTGCCGTTGGATGCCTGAAGAAGGCAGGATCGCGGACCGTCCGAGGATCCAAATACTGCTGCTGCGACCGCGGGATGCGCTCTGTGGCTCCCTCCACACAAGCCGACCACTGGAGATACGGCGTCAACGTGCGAGAAAGCACGTGAGGAATCAAGTGCTCGTCGTCTTGCGAGATGATGTCGAGAGGGAGATCGTCCGCCAACTGCGCTACCGGGATCGCGAGCTCTTGTGCGATGAGCTCTTGTGCGATGAGTTCTTGATGTCCGGGTCGCACTGTACCGAACAGAAATGCGAGAAGTTCTCCCTCCACGTTGGTTCGCCAAGCCTGGATGAACAGCAACTCTAGGCGCTCTATGCAAGGCGGGCGCACTTCGTTCTCGGTCCACGTCAGCCGTACCTTGACCAAGCACAGTGAAAGCTCGACGAAGTCTTCGCACCACAGGTCCCAATGTGGGGGAAGAATGTCGGGGATTGCAAGGGTCGTTAGACAGTAGGAAAGGGGAGGATGGATATCGGACTGCCAGAAGGAGGGGAAGGTGGAGGGGAGATAAAAAACGGAGATCGGAGAGAGACTCATCGGGGGCGAGGGAAGGGAACAACAACAGGGAGAATCGCCGGCGGATCACGCTGGTACACCCGAAGGCCGTCGTATTCGATCGCTCGTGTCTGCGCGACCGTGTCCCCGGGGCGAACCAGAAGCTGGGTCCACTCGGTGACCAGATCGTTTGCCCACGCGTGCAGCGATGTCCTCACCGCCGAATGTCGTAAGGGGAGGAGCATGGAGAGATCGCCACGGAAGTTGGTGACGACGGATATGCGGCTGACACCTGGCACTGCTCGCTGATGAACTGCTACTGCTTTGACCAATACCACTGCGTTGGGCCGACCCTCGATCCTGAACACCGCAGCGGCATACACGCCTTCCGTACAAAAAAAGTGCGCAAGCCGCCGAAGATCTGGACAGAGGTGGGGATGATAGACTTGCCGGATCGTTAATCGATCGCGGGGTGCAAGCGATGCTTCGCTAAGGGTTCTTTCCTCCAAAAAACTCATGGCGATGGCGATAGAGACGGAGAGGCAGAGAGGGAGCAAGAGGAAGAGGGGGATGGCGGAGAGTCAAAGTCGAAGTCTTCTGCTTCCTCCTAGGGAGAAATCGAGGGAGATGGAGACGGAGCAGAGGGAAGGAGGCGAAGATAGGACACGTGGCGTGTGATCGGACGAGCCGATCGACTGCCAGAGACTTCAGGGGCGAGACGCACGGTGTCCACGCCGTTGGGGCCGAGTTCGATCACGCGAAATCGCCCGAAGAATCGTGGCGCTAGCTCACCTTGGCGAGCACATTTCCTCACCTGCACCACGTCCCCCAATTTGTACTGGGGCCGCGGACCCACATTCCCATTTCGGGCTTCGTAGCTCCGGATCTGTCGGCCCTGGGCTAGTTCGGTCATTTTCTGTCGTTTTCGGGCTAGCCTGGGCAGCGACCGTTCCATTAACTCTAGGTGTCGTTTGGCCTTGTCCCGAGCCATGGCCCTGGTGGGCCTTCGGTTTAATGTAGTCTCATCTGGGAGGCTCGGTATCGAAACGCAAGCGATACTATTGGTCCTTAATTGGATGGGGCTTAGCCCCGTCGATTCGTGGGGCGTTCCGCGATGGACCGCCAGGATATCATCGACGATATCGTCGCAATGCTGTCTTTATCACCCGGTTAGCATTTTCGACCAGCCCATTGGACTGTGACATGTGGGGTGCAGTGTTCCGTATGGCGACGCCGTGTAGGACCAGATTCCTTAACACTTCTCCCCTGAATTCAGCCCCATTGCCAGTGTTGGTTAGGATTTCTTCCGTATCCTGATGCATCCCGAGGAAACGGTTGACATATCGCGCGATTTCCGTGGCTTGCCGCGTGCGACAAGGATACGCTTCGATCCATTTCGAGAAATGGTCGACAAATACCAGTAGGACTGAATATTCGCAACTATTAGGGCCAGGGGGCATCACTATGTCGGTAGTGTCCATGCTCACTCTTTGAAATGGCCTTTCAACAACCATGGGCACTATCGATCTTGGTGGCTGAATCGGCGCCTTGTCAGCGCCGCAGACTTGACAGTTGGTGACAATGTATTTTACATCGTCGCGGATATTGGACCAATACCACTCATTTTTGTCGATCGCGGACTCCGTGATCCCTACAGCAAAATAGGCTGCAGTTTCCTCGTGGGCGGTCTTAACCCAGTCATACCGCATGAACGGATGCGGCACTACCATCCAAATCCCACTGCCGTTCGTTTTCCATTTTTCTAACCTACCCTCTATCCATCGATAATTCTGAGCCCTTTCGTTGGCCCTCCTCCGGTCTTCCTTGGTGAAATCCTGGAGGGGGTTACCTACTAGGCTACTAGGGTGGCAATTAAGGCAATATCCGTCCATACTTTGGCCCTTCTAAACTTCCGGGTCTTTTCCAATCCTTCCGACCTGGCATCAAAAAAGCGATCCTCGATCGGAATCTTATCGGTCCGGCACAAGGGGCACAACCATGGTTTGCTACCGTTTCTGTATTGGATGCACGAGCCATGGGCTCGTGCAACACACTGTCGGCAATCTACCCATCCGCATATCCCTCCCCGTTAGGACGCATGGAGACCGAATAGACGCGGGAGATAGCTTCGCAGAAATAACAAAATTTGTCAGGCAGGGAGAGGAGAGACGAGGAGGAAGGGGGGGAGAGAGGGGTAGTGGGGTTACCTCCATCACCCATCGCCACCGTTTTGCTTTTTGCCACGTGGGAGAACTGCCACTTGTCCGTACTTCGGCTCATTGGTTAAGTCCGGTTCTTTCCACCGTGTAATTTCCTCGCCCTTCGGTACCTTGGCAGGTCTATGCAGACGTGTCAGCCCGTCTGCATTGCCGTGTCGCTCTGTCTTTCGATGGACGATATCGAAGTCGTATTCTTGCAGTCGCACCGCCTATCGGCCAATCATGCTCGTGTAGTTGGTGAGCTTCTTCAACGCCAGCAGAGGCTCGTGATCTGTTACGAGGCGAAACTTATGTCCGTAGAGATACGGATGGAAGTGCTGGATTCCCCAAACTACCGCATAGCATTCGCCTTGAGGTGCGGAGTCGTTTCTTTGCTCATCTGGTACGGTTCGAGACGCGTACTCGATGACGTGTTCTCGACCATCGTTCCCCTTCTGGGCTAAAATAGCGGAAATAGCTTCCGGTTGCCAGTCTGTGATGAGAATGAACTGCTTCGAGGGGTCCGGCCAAATCAAAATAGGGGCTGTTGCCAGAGCGTCTTTGAGGGTTGCAAACCCAATTGAGAGGTTGGTCCTTCCGTAACAGGTTCGTTAGCGGTCGTGCAATCGCGGCAAAGCCCTCGATGAAGCGTCGGTAGTACGACGCCAGCCCCAAGAAGGCTCGAACCTGCGTCAGTGACGTGGGAACCGGGGCTTCCTTCACCACCGCAACTTTTCTCGAGTCCGGCCGCAATCCTTCACGTGTCACGACGTAGCCCAAGAATGAAATTTCCGAGAGGAAAAATTCGCTTTTCTCGAGCGCAATCTTGAACCCAGCATCTCTCAGTGCGCCCAGTGTCCACTTGATGTGTTGCGCGTGCCCGTGATAGGTCTCCGAATAGACCAGGATGTCATCCATGTACACGATCACACAAAAGTTGATCATCCCTTGCGTCAGCCGTGTCTTATTCACGACATTATGGAACGTCATGTTCATTGCTCGCTGAAACGTGGCAGGCGCATTGCAAATCCCCATCAGACACCGAACCCACTGCCACGTGCCCTCAAACAACACAAAGGCCGTTTTCGGTCGATCTTCTTCCCTTACCAGAATATGATGGAAACCATGTGGAATATCAAACTTGCTGAAATAATTAGCGCACCCAATCGCATCCAACAAATCATCAATCCGGGGGAGGGGATACACATCTTTGATCGTGATTTCATTCAACTTGCGGTAATCAATGCAAATGCGAATCGCCCCGTTTTTCTTCGGTACTAATACTACGGGAAAGGACCAAGGTCCGGTAGCGGGTTCAATCCAACTGTTGGCTTCGAACTCCCGAATTCGTTCGAGAGCCTTTTTGCTTTCAATCAAGGAATACCGATAAGGTTTGCAATGAATCGGGGAGTGATTTCCTGTCTGAATTTCATGTTGGATTACTAACGACAACCCAATGTCGGTATCTGACATGCTAATTGCTCTTTGATATTCCGTTAGAATATCCGCAATTACCTGGTGGATTTCATCCGGTACATACTGTGGAACGTGTAGTTCGAACAGTTGGTCCCAAATCCGAACGTCAATCTGTTTCGTGTTCGCCTGTTTTGTCAAATCGGGTGGAGGCGCTGAGATGAATGAATGATCCGATCGCCAGGAGAACACCGTGACCATCATCTGAGCATCTTCTTCTCGGATTGCCACGTGTCCTTCCGGGGTAATCCCGCCACAAACATTCTACCATGGCACTTCCTTAGTTGCGATCTTTATCCCCAGTCCGTTTGTTTCTGCTTCGAAACGCCCAGGGGGTTCCAGAGAGCTTGCTTCCGCCCCCAATTGTAACAATCTCACTTCTTTGGCCGAGGTTAGTAAGGACTTGGGTAGATCCGTAATATCACAATAATGCTTCTTGTCACTGTACCGGGCGAGGAGAGGGGCGATACCTTCGTACAGGGTTTGAGGGGGTTCCAAAGAATCGACCATCCTCGAAATCTGCACGAGGGGCTCGCTTAAGATCATCGCCTTGGTCCTCTGAATTTTTCGGCTGGTCAGTTGCATCGTTCTTGCTATCGTTTTGGGCGACGGGTAGTAAACGCATTGTCGTACCAATTTCAAGATCTCCGGATCACCTTCGTCACTGCTTTCCGCATCATCAGTTGATGGCTTCCCTTCTGCGGGTTCGTCCCAGGAGATCATGCGGAGGGTCCCTACCATCATCGGCGAAACCCGGGGAATCGTGGTAGTAGTAGTGCGAAGGGTCAATCGCATGGGCACAACATAGGGTTTTCCTCCYGTATTTCGGAGGACGATCGATCGTTGTTCGAAATCCAGGTTGGCTCGTAATGCCACAAGAGCAGGAAATCCGAAAAGAACGTCGTACATATTAACATCTAGTACTACGACATCCCCAAGCGCGTGTACTTTTCCTAATCGGAAAGCGACGTTGGTCATTCTCCCCACAATTTTGATATTTTCCTCATCTTTCTCGGTGAGCATGATCAGATCATTTTTTCTGCCTGCCCTTTCGACCACTCTCAGTGAAATAGCCAACACAGCTGCTCTCGAGTCTATAATGGCGTTATAAGGAATTCCCCAAATTTCTATATCGCACTCTGCAGATTTCCATGGAATAGGTTTAATCCGTAGGAAATGATCGTCTTTCTGAATTAATCCTAACCGTATCGGATCCGGAGTGTTTGTTGGGTCTTCTTCCGGCGCGGGGCCTTTGGCTTTTACATTCGGTGCTCGGGCGAGAGCGAATCGCTTTCAATTCGCTTTATAGTGCTGTAACATTTGCTCGTTGGCTTGCTCAGAGATCGAGAGTAGATGACCAATCGAAACGGGGATCCGATGGTCCAAGGCTCGGATGACGTTTAGTACATCGATATCTCCTGTGACGAAGGTGGGTCCTCTCGACTCCATTTCTCCTACGGACGGTCGCCACTCCGCCACCTCTTTTGGTTCTGGCGCTGGTCTGATTGTTCCGATCATCCCCAACCCAGGATATCCCAGCGACACATACTGGTCTAGCGGAATTAGCTCGGCGGCCTCTTCCGAGGTAGCCAGGGCACTTCCCCTGCCCTCTACTTCTTCCATCAAGGCTCCGACTCGTCCAGGTCCGTTGGCGATCGGAGCCGCGGCCATGGGTGCGGCTCCGATCCGCTGTTGTGGAGGTCGATGGGGACAATCACGGGCTAGATGTCCGGGGTGATGACAAGCGTAGCAAACATTCAGATTGTTCGCAGCTCCTCCCAGAGCAGGGGCAGGGGCTAATCCTTGTTGCATCGGAGGGGCACGCACCGCAATGAGGCGCATGTTCGTCATCATGGCTTCCAACCGAGGATTGTGCTCTCGCTGGTCCTTTTTACTTTCTTGGATAAAAAATCAAAGTTTTGGTTAGTTCGAAAATGGCCGCCGATTCGTTTGATCGTACAGGGGCCTTTACAGGAGGCGGGGGTAATGTCCTGACGGGCGGGGGCATCATAGGAGCAGAGATGTTCGGAGTTTCGCTTAGGATTACTCGTTTGGGGCCTATCTGTTCCATATAAGTGACCGGTCCTGATACAAATCCCATGTTTTCAAATTTGTTCTGCAAAGCAGCCAGTTCTGCTCTCGCTCGTGCGAGCTCGGTCAAGTCTCCGTCTCTAGGGTAGTCTTCTCCTTCCAGGAAGTTCGCTGCGAACTTCCGTTCCATTTCTTCCACGGCAGCCATAATTTGTTGTAGTGTATGAGTGATGGGGGAAAGCTGCTTTCGCAACTTAGTCCTTATTGTTCCACTGCGAAGTCTGTCAATGGACAGGTCTCTCCCTACTTGCTCACCTTTCTCAGTTTTTACGAACATCCTGTAGAACCGGTTTCGATATTCCGCAACGGATTCGAGCAGTTTTTGCACTCGGTCCTTGATCATGTACAATGCCTGCTCAGGGTGAACATAATCAAACCGGTTCATGAAATCTCGTTCGAAGATCGGGAGATCCACCCATACATAGGTACTATACCAATGATGAGCGTCTCCTCCCATTCGAGTCGGAATGTTGATCTGTGCTTCGTGATCATCGTACTGCTGTGCTCTAAGCGTGGCCAGCCATGCTCCTGCGAGATGGTGTGCCAGATCAAATAGATGGAGATCTGGTGGCGACATGGGGGCTCGTGCACGTGGGGCAGGTTGATTAGGTGGGTTAGCATTTTGTTGCGGAGCCGGAATTTGCACGTTGGCAGCCATATTGGCTGCTCGTCGGTTAGCCGATCTGCTTCTGGTGACGATAGGGTCGCGTCTATACGCGTTTCGAGGGCGAGGTCGCCCACGGTTAGCCATGTCGCTTAATTAACGTGTTATCAATCCTAAGACCTGAGCCACGTGTCGGGCTCCGATACCAACCTCACGCCCGGCGCGACTTCCTGATCAGAGTGGGTTGTGGGCCTGGAAGTGCGAAAAGGGGTGTGCCAAGGATTTTTGGGAAAACTGGGGGAGTCTTAAGGGTATGGTTGTAATTAGGCGAATAAGGGGTGCGTGCGCAAGGGACTCGGGTGAAAAGGGGCCAGGACATTGTGGGCGACGAGTTACGGGGAAATCCCTTCCTGGTGGAGGTGGTTCCGAAAAGTTAGGCCGTCGGGGGCCGCCACGTGGCGCAGGTCGCCGCGGACCTTGGTTGGGCCTTCGGAATTCCTGAGTTCTCTGTGCGCCGCTGCGTCGGCAATTTACGCATAAAGTGTTGGGCCAATAGGGGGCTATGGCAGGCCACGGAACGACGCTGAGTTGATGGTACGAGAGGAGAACTTGAAGGCGAAAAGGAGGGAAACTGGTGGTGATGACGACAAATCCCGGGTGGGTGAAGTAGGGGGAAGGGAAATCAGAGCACCGGGGGTCGTTAGAGGTGGCGTAGTGAAGTTCCCGTGGACATAGTCGATTCTTCGTGTGGCAGGGGTATCTCGTCCTAATGAGCTCATTTATTATCGGGGTGAAGTAATTCGGGTCGTAGGACGAGTCTGAGCTCCAAGATCGCGTCATGGTGTCATTGTGTAGGGGATAACTCTGGTTGGGGAATTGTCACTGCGCACGAGCACGTGTGGGACAGGTGAACTTAGTTGCGCCTCGGCATGCTCGTATGGGATGACAATTCCGCCGCGAATCTTGTTTGGGTGGGCGAATCAACGCACGGTGATGCGTTTAAATGCGCGATTCGGATCTCGTCTTGCGCGGCGTTCGCGGGGCTCGATGTCGGATTGTCTAATTGCTCCGTAAGTTTGGTTATGCGAGAGGCAACCACACCACAACCCAATCGCGAGACAAGCAAAGACGAGAACACAATCACTATCGGGGCCAAATTCCTATCCCATCTACAGCTGTATCAGGTGCAGGCGAAGTTTTGACACAACATAAGCAAAAACAAAGATTCTCAGCAAAAAGATAGACAAGCAAGCATAGCATCCATACATCCATACATCATACATTCAGTAATCATACAAGTAGTGCAATCGAGATAGAAAGCGCAAGACAGGTGCGGGCAAAACCCAAGTCCAGATTCCAGAAAGCCGAAACGAGGATAAGAATGGGCAACCCCCCGGAGCCGCAATCAAAATGTATGTACACAGATGAAGAGGGGGGAGAGACAAAGAAACAGCAAATCCACGTCCATCAACCTCAACTCTCTTCTCCTTTCTCTCTCTCTCCGATGCGGACAGTCCGTCGTCACGCACCAACCCACGAAGTTGTCACCCCGCTTAGTCCTTCCACACCCGTCGGATTCGCCCGTGCCCACAGTCCGTCGTGGCCCACGTCGATCCCGCGCGTTCGGCACCAGCCCGTCGGGTCGCCGAATTCCAACTCTACTCACCTCTTACTTCGCTCGTGTGCCGACCCTTCCTGATCGCGCAACCCCGAGCTTCCAACAACGGGTTAAGAGAGCTGACTAATCGCGCAGCCGAAATTTATAGCGTGCATGCATGCGCGAAGAACACGGAATCACCAGGACTTAGAGTGAGGATTAGAGAGAGAACGCCTGCGTTCTGCATGATCGGCCGCGGCGTGGGGAACGTAACCCTTCTCCACGCATCGATCCGAGCATGCAAGCCACGACTTACAAGATTTCAGCAAAAGAAAGAAAGGGAGGGGCGGGAGAGACGAAGTGCAAGAAGAGAGATACAGTTGCAATGGCGCCCGCCCGAAATTACAATTTCACATATGATTAAAGGCGCCCATTGATCAGGGTACTGTTACAGCCGCATGAAGAAGCGCGTAGACAAAAGGTGCAGTGCGGCGATAAAAATCCTAATTACTAAATTCGTAATTCGTATCTAATGCGGAAAAGCAAAAAGCGCGAATTTCCAGAAAGAAGGTCCGAAATTCCGAGAGCCATCGGGGCTCGACAAAATTTGAAAAAAAAAGATTCAAAAGAGAATTCAAAAAGAACAAAGCATTTTTCCGCGCGATGCCCGCGCCCAAAAGATCAAAACCGAAACGAAAGAAACGTCGTCATCATTTATTAATCGCGCACGCAGTGGCGAGCCAAACATCCATCCGACCAATCACTCAACCGGCCTCCCATGATACACTCAGCCCCGAAGAAGCGACGAAAAAGACGAAGAAGCAAGGGTACTGATGCAACTTTCCACTAATCCCGTTTTTCCGTAAGTGGCCCAATGTTCCCAGCTTAGGATCCCTCGTTGCAACCGCGCAGGAAGTCGCGCGTTGCCGAAAGTGGTTACCTCGGCCCTGGGAGAGCCGATAGCGGGTGGGTACCGTAGCGCTCCGTTACCAGCGTCGCTCCGTGATTTTTGCGAGCGCTGTAGGTTAAGCGTCGATGTTCCCAGGTATCTTCCTGTTGTGGGATGGAGAATAGCAAGGATTAAGGCACACTAAGTATCCCGGAGCGTGGTACACGAATACCCTGTGGCCTGCAGTAATTAAGTCGGCTTTCTTTCTTACCGAAGTAAAACACTGTACTTGACACATTTAGGGTTGGACCCCACTATTCAGTTAACTTTGGTCTGGGTCTAGGAATAAAATGATTACTATCCTTTTGGTTCTCTTGCATTTTTTACTTTTCGGGGGGTTGGCCCCTGCAGGTTCAGTTATGTAAGCAAAACTGGGTAACGCTCCCAGGTGGTT
>BFEA01000481.1:432397-469731 GCA_003427395.1 Chara braunii
TTAAAAAAAAAAAAAAAAAAAAAAAAAAAAAGGGTTGGACCCCACTCGAAAAACCTTGGAAAAGTGCGTTATTTTGGAAATCGTGGAAAGGATACTTTTCCATCGATGAAACGCGGGGACCCCACCAGAGAGGCTGGAAAAGGCCTGGAAAAGCGATTTCTTCCAGACTTTTCCAAGCTTGTGCCGTCGTTGTGGACCAGCGAACTCCGTTGGGGTGGTATGGGCGCCCACGACGTCGGACTCCGGAGGTGTGGGTGGCGGCGTGTGGCCGCTGGAACGTAAGGTGCCACCTACCGGCCACTCCATGGACCCGGGTCGTGCAAGGAAGTTTTCCAGACTTTTCCCGCCCGCCCCCCCTACCCAGTCCGTTTGCCACAAAATAGTGCCATCAACTACGAAAAATGACACATTTCGGACCGAAACCACATGTGGAAACGTCAAAGTGCCATCTTCCAAGAACACTTTTCCAGACTGTGGGGTCGTGTGACGAACCACTTTCTATAGCACGCGACTTTCTGCGCGATTGCAATGAGGGGTCCTAAGCTGGGAAGGTTGGGCCAATTACGGGAGATCAGGATCGGTGGGAAATTGCATCAGTACCCTCGCTTCTTCGTCTTTTTCGTCATCTCCTTTTTCGATGGTGGGGTTCGGAACTGGGCGTGTCCTGGGACGGTTGATTGACTGGTCGGTTGAATGGCTGGCGCGCTGTCATGCGCGCAATTAAAAACAATTACTTTTGACGTCGTTTCTTTTGTTCGGTTTTGGAATTTGGGCGCGAACATTGCGCGGGAATTTGCTTCGTTCCTTTTGAATTTCTTTTTCAATCATTTTTCGAATTTTGTTGAGCCCCGATGGCTCTCGGAATTTCGGACTTTCTTTCCGGAACTTGTGCTTTTTGCTTTTTCGCATTAGATAGGAGTTTAGGAATTTTGTAATTAGGACTTTCTTTTGCCGTGCGGCGCCTTTTGCTTACGCGCTTCTTTATGCGGCTGCAACGAAATTCTGATTAGTCGGCGCCTTTAATCGGGTATGTAACTGTAATTTTGGGCTGGCGCCATTGTAACTCTATCTTTCTTCTTGTGCTTCGTCTTTCCCGCCCTTCTTCTCTTTCTTTTATTGCGTTTTTGGTAGCCACGGTCTGCATGATCGGATCGATGCGTGGAGAGTGGCTACGTCCCCCACGCCCCGGCCCGGTGATGCAGAATCCAGGCGCTCCCTCTCTAATCTTCTTTCTAAATCCTTGTAATTATGTGTTCTTCACGCATGCATGCACGCTATAAATTCCGGCTGCGCAATTGGTTAGCTCTCTTAACCAGCTGTTGGAAGCTCGGGGTTGCGCGATCAGAGAGGGTCAGCACACGAGCGAAGTAAGAGGTGAGTAGAGCAGGAGTCGGGCGACCCGACGAGCTGGTGCCAAACGCGCGGGGTTGACGCAGGCCACAACGAACTGTGGGCGTGGGTGAACCTGACGGGTGCGGGAGGACTAAGCGGGGTGACGACTTCGTGGGTTGGTGCGCGATGACGGACTTTCCACATCGGAGAAGGAGAGAGAGGAAGAGGGAGTTGAGGTTGATGCTCATTTTCTGAAACTCGTGTATATAAATTTTGATTTCGGCTCCGGCTGATTTGCCCGTTTTCTGTTTTTCGGAATCAGGACTTGGGTTTTTGCTCACACTTGTTTTTGCGATTTTCATCTCAGATGCGTTGTGTGTCGCTGAATGAATGAATGTATGGATGATGTCATGTTTGGTTATTTGATTTCCTATCGGATCCTTACCTTTGCCTTTGTTTACTGCATTTGATGCACTCGTGAGTAGGATAGGAATTTTGCGCAATCGGTAATCCTGTTCTCGTTTTTACTCGTCTTTTGATTAAGCTGTTGTGGGTGTTGCATCTTGCATGCTCGAAAATTATGGAGTGATTAGACAATCGGATGTCTGGCCCAGCGGACTCCGCGCGAGGACGTGTGTAAGCACGACTTGATTTGCGCCTTTACAGGTGCCCCCGTGTGTCGATCCGTCAGTTCCAAAAAGAACCATCGGTTGCACAAATAATGACTGATTGGATACAGCCATCCGGGGTCTGCGACAGGGCAATCATCCCAGGCGAACACACGTAAGCGCGACTCGATTCGCACAAGCCTGCACGTGCTCACACAGGGTGATCGCAATCGGCACAGACCCGCCCTTAGGCATCTCGTAGCTCTGCGATGACATAATGACACGCTCAGAGAGCTCGGAGTCGTTGTTGTACGACCCAGTCTACTTCACCCCTTGGATAGACGAAATCCTCCGACAAAGATACCCTTGCCTAACCGAGAACCGACTGTGTCCTAAGGAGTTTCACTGCGCCACCACTAGCGACCCCCGATGCTCTGATTTCCCCACTCAGGACCACACCCACTACTTCACTCACCCCGACTTTGTCGTTATCTCCACCAACTTCTCTCCCTTCCACCTTCTTCTCCCGTATCACCAACTCAGCGTCGTCCCGTGGAAGGCCATAGCCCCCTACTTGCCCAGTATACCCTGCGGAAATTGTCGACGACGCGGCAATCAGAGGACCCCGGAATTTCGGACGCGCGACGACCGTCCACACGTGGCAACTTTCGACGGCCTGACTCATCGGAACCCCTCCCACCCCGAAGGGACCTTCCCGCAAACCGCCGTCCTCGGAACCAATGGCTCGCTTGACCTTGAGTGACCCGCGCATGCCATCTGCCTTATGACCAGAGGCGGTCCGCCCTCTCCGCGAAATTGCACTCGTGCCCCCGAAAAACTCTGCCACAGGAGATCTCAGTTTTGACCCGGGACTTCACCCCCACTTTCACAAAAATCGTTGGCTCACCCCTTTTCGCACTTCCAGGCCCACATCCTACTCCGATCAGGAAGTCGCATAGGGCGTGAGGTTGGTATCGGAGCCCGACACGTGGTCGGGTTTTAGGATTAATAGCACGCTAATTGGGCGATCTGGCTAACCGAGGGCGACCTCGACCCCGGAATGCACATAGATGCGACCCCGTCATCACCCGAAGTAGATCAGCTAATCGACGGGCAACCAACATGAACGCTAATGCACATAATCCGAATCCGTTGCAGAATGTTAATCAACTAAATCCTAATCAACCCGCCCCACGAGCACGGGCTCCCATGACGCCACCTGATCTTTATCTGTTCGACCCTGCACATTATCTTGCAAGAGCATGGTTGGCCACGCTCCGAGCACAATAGTATGACGATAACGAAGCTCAGGTAAACATTCATGCTCGATTAGGAGGAGACGCTCATCACTGGTTTAGTACCTATGTATGGGTAGATCTTCCGACTGACGAACGGGATTTTCTGAATCGATTTGATTATGTTCATCCAGAGCAAGCACTGTACATGATCAAGGACCGGGTGCAAAAACCTCTCGAATCTATCGCAGAATATCGAAACCGGTTCTATCGAATGTTTGTAAAAACTAAGCGAGGCGAGCAAGTCGGGAGAGATTTGTTTATTGATGGGCTTCATAGCCGAACGATAAGGGCGAAGCTGCGGAAGCAGTTTTCCCCCATCAATCATACTGGCACGCTGCAACAGATCATAGCCGCTGCAGAGGAGATGGAACGAAAGTTCGCGGCAAATTTCCTGGAAGGAGAAGACTATCCCAAGGAAGGAGATTCCTCTGAGCTCGCAAGGGCAAGAGCTGAGTTGGCCGCATTGCAGAACAAGTTCGATAATATGGGATTTGTGTCTGGCGCGGTCACCTATTTGGAACAGATAGCCCCTAAACGACCCGCCCCGAGTGTAATCACGAGTGTCCTCGTTCCTGTGATACCAGCACCTGTAATGACGGCACCCCCACCACCGATTGAGAACCCGGTAAGGACAAATGAGTCTACTGCTATTTTTGAGCTATTCAAAACGTTAATTAGCCTAATCCAGGAAAGCAAAAAAGAACAGCGAGAGCATAATGCTTCGGTTAGAAGCCATGATGAGAAACATGCGGCCCATCGCGGTGCGTTCCCCTCCAATGCAACAAGGGTTAGCCCCGGCGCCAGCTCTCGGAGGAGCCGCAACCAATCTAAACGTTTGCTATGCATGCCATCAACTAGGGCATCTAGCCCGTGATTGCCCCCACCGGCCCCCACAAAAACGGGTCGGAGTTGCACCGATGGCAGCGGCTCCCATCGCTAACGACCCTGGACGAGTAGGGGCCCTGATGGAATAAATGGAAAGGGTGAGAAGTGCGTTAGCAACCACGGAAGAGGCTGTTGAGCTCATCCCGTTAGATCTGTACGTATCGCTTGGTAATCCTAGGCTTGGAATGATTAGAACGATTAGGCCGGCGCCGGAACAGAAAGAAGTGGCGGAGTGGCGACCTTCTCCAGGAGAAATGGAGTCGGGAGGACCCACCTTCGTCACTGGGGAAATCGATGTGCTCAACATTATCCGAGCCTTCGATCATCGGATTCCACTTCCGATCGGCCATCTGCTCTCGATCTCTGAACAAGCTAATGAGCGAATGCTACAGCACTGTAAGGCGAATCATAAACAATTCGCCCTCGCCCGAACAACAAACATGAAGGCTAAAAGCCCCACGCTAGAAGAAAATACGGCTGGCACGCCGGATCCAATACGAGTAGGACAAATACAGAAAGACGGTCATTTTCTACGGATTAAACCCATCCCCTGGAAATCTGCGGAATGCGACATCGAAATATGGGGAATTCCATACAATGCAATCATTGATTCGGGAGCTGCTATTTTGGTTATTTCGCTGCGAGTAGTTGAGAGGGCGAGAAGAAAAAACGATTTGATCATGCTTACAGAAAAGGATCAACTCGTTTCGGCAGACGAAGAAAAGATTAAAACGGTGGGAAGAATGACCAATGTCGCTTTCCGATTGGGAAAGGTGCATGCACTGGGAGATGTCGTGATATTAGACATAAACACATACGATGTTCTTTTCAGTCTTCCCGCTCTTGTGGCATTACGAGCAAATTTGGATTTTGAGCGACGGTCAATCATCCTCCGAAATACGGAAGGAAAACCCTATGTTGTACCTATGAGACTGACTGTTCGTACTACCATCAACGCAGTCCCGCGAGTTTCGCCGATGATAGTGGGAACTCTTCGTATGATCACCTGGGAAGACTCCGCAGACGATGAGCCATCATCGAGGGATGCGGATAGCAGTGACAAAAATGATCCAGAAATTCTGAAGCTAGCACGACATCGTATTTATTACCCTCCGCCCAGAACGATCGCCAGAACGATGCATCTAACAAGTCGGAACATCCAAAGGACCAAAGCAATGATTTTGGGTGAACCCCTCGTACAGATTTCGAGGATGGTCGATTCTTTGAAACCCCCTCAAACCTTGTACGAAGGAATTTCCCCTCTCCTCGCCCGATACAACGACAAGAAGCACTACTGCGATATCACAGATCTACCGAAGTCCCTCTTGACACCCGCAAAGGAAGTACGACTGTTATGTCTAGGGGCGGAGGCCAGTTCATTGGAACCCCCTGGGCGTCTCGAGGTTGAATCAGATCAGCTAGGAGTAAAGATTGCAACTAAAACCGTACCATGGTAGAATATCTGCGATGGGATCACCCCGGAAGGACACATGGTCATCCGGGAGGAAGATGCCCAGATGATGGCCACGGTGTTCTCCTGGCCATCAGACCATTCGTTTATCTCGGCGCCACTGCCTGATGTGGCGAAACAAGCATGCACGAAGCAGATCGACGTACGAATCAAGGACCAACTTTTTGAGTTACACGTGCCACAGTACGTACCTGATGAGATTCATCGTTTGATTGCGGACATTCTGACGGAGTATCAGGGAGCGATTAGTGTTACAGACACTGACATCGGCTTGTCGTTGGTCATCCAACACGAAATTCAGACGGGAACTTATTCCCCCATCCACTGCAAGCCCTACCGATACTCCCTGATAGAACGAAAAAAGGTTCTCGAACGAATTCGGGAACTCGAAGCAAGCAGGTGGATCGAACTCGCCATAGGACCATGGTCGTTTTCAGTAGTATTAGTGCCAAAGAAAAATGAATCAATCCCCATATGCATCGATTATCGCAAAATAAATGAAATCACAATTAAAGATGTGTATCCCCTCCCCCGGATTGATGATTTGCTGGATGCGATTGGATGCGCTAATTATTTTAGTAAGTTTGATATTCGGCATTACTTCCATCACATTCCGGTTAAGGAGGAAGATAGGCCGAAGATAGCCTTCGTGTTGTTTGAGGGCACGTGGCAGTGGGTTCGGTGTCCGATGGGGATCTGCATGCGCCTACCACATGTCAGCGAGCGATGAACATGATGTTCCAGAACTTCGTCAACAAGACACGGCTAAGCAGGGAATGATCAACTTCTGCGTGATCGTATACATGGACGATATCCTTGTCTACTCAGAGACCTATCACGGACATGCCCAACACGTTGAATGGACGTTGGGAGCGCTGAGGAAATTCAACGTGTTGGGCATGTCCGTTGAATGGACGTTGGCACCTATCACGAACATGCCCAACACGTTGAATGAACGATATCACGTGTTGGGCATGTCTGTGCTAAAATAGAGGAAATAGTTCGTCATCGAATTGCAGAAATTGATCATTCCCTGAGTTAGCCGTGTTGGGCATTCCCGCGTGGCAAGAAGCAGACCGGTGGCAATGGGTGACAAAGTGGCAGTTCTCCCACGTGGCAAGAAGCAGACCGGTGGCAATGGGTAACGAAGGTAACCTAACTACCCCTCTTTCGGGAATCTCCTCTTCATCTCTTTTCTCCCTGCCTGATAAATTTTGCTATTTTTTCGAAGCAATTTCTCACGTATATTTAGTCCCCATGCGTCCTAACGGGGAAGGCTATGTGGAATGGGTAGATTGTCGACATTGTGTTGCACGAGCCCATGGCTCATGCATCCAATATTGAAATGATAGTAAACCGTGGCTATGCCCCTTGTGTCGGGTTGACAAGATCCCGACCGAGGCTCGCTTTTTGGATGCCACGTCAGGAGGATTGGAGAAGACCCGGAAGTTTAGCAGGGCCGAAGTATGAACCGACATCGCTTGATTGCCACCTTAGTGGGTAACCCCCTCCAGGATTTCACCAAGGAAGATCGGAGGAGGGCTAATGAAAGGGCTCGGGATTACCAATGGATAGAGGGTAGGTTAGAAAAACGGAAAACAGACGGCAGTGGGATTTGGATGATCGTACCGCATCTGTTCATGAGGTACGACTGGGTGAAGACAGCACACGAAGAAACGGCTGCCCATTTTGCCGTACGGATTACGGAGTCGTTCATCGACAAAAACGAATGGTATTGGCCCAATATTCAGGATGATGTGAAATTCATCGTCGCAAACTGTCAAGTCTGCGTTGCTGACAAGGCGCCGATCTAGCCGCCAAGATCGATAGGACCAACGGTAGTTGAGCGGCCGTTCAAAAGGGTGAGTATGGATACTACCGATATCGTGGTACCCCCTGGTCCTAATAGTTGTGAATATTCAGTCCTGTTGGTATTTGTCGACCACTTTTCGAAATGGATCGAGGCCTACCCATGTCGCACGCGACAAGCCGCCGAAATCGCGCGGTATGTTAACCGTTTTCTCGGGATGCACCAGGATACGGAACAAATCCTGACCGATAACGGGACAGAAAAAGAGGGGAAGTATTAAGAAACTTGGTCATACACGGTGTCGCTGTGCGGAATACCGCGCCCCATATGTCACAATCCAATGGACGAGTAGAAAACACAAATAGGGTGATAAAGACAGCGCTGCGACGAAACATCGCGGCTAGGGATCCGAGGCCCTGGCTCGATATCGTCGACCACATCCTAGCGGTCCATCGTGGAACGCCCCATGAATCGATGGGCGTGAGCCCCTTCCAATTAAGGACCAATAGCGTCGCTTGCGTTCCGATACCAAGCCTCCCTGACGAATCAACGCTCAACCGCCGGCCCACAAGGGCCACGACATGGGACAAGGCCAAGCGACACTTAGAGTTAATGGAATGGTCCCTCCCAAGGCTTAGCCCGAAAACGCTAGAAAATGACCGAGTTGGCCCACGGCCGACAGGTCCGAAGCTACGAGGCCGGAAACGGGAACGCAGGTCCACGGCCCCAGTACAAATCGGGGACATCGTGCAGGTGAGGAAATGAGCTCGCCAGGGTAAACTAGCGCCACGATTCTTCGGGTGATTCCGCGTGATTGAACTCGGACCAAACGGTGTGAACACCGTTCCGCTTGCGCCTGAGGTCTCCGGCAGCCGATCGGCTCGTCCGATCATCCGCCACGTGTCCTACCTTCGCCCCCTTCCTTCTTCCCCATCTTCGCCTTCGTTTAATTCCTCCTCCACTGCGGAAGAGGACGACGACTGCTTATCGTCGGTCTCTTCGTCTCCTTCTCGTTCTCTTTCTGTTACTCTGTCCCCGTCGCCATCGCCATGAGTTTTCTTACAGAGCGAGCTCTCGGCGATCCTCTGCTGGTGCCACGGTGTTACATCTCGGCGATTCAACAAGTTCATCACCCGCGGCTCAACCCGGACCTTCGGCGACTTGCGCAGTTCTTCTGTACCCAGGGAGTGTATGCAGCCGCCGAGTTTCGCTTTGCACGCAGTCCCCGGGCGGTTGTTTTAGCAGAGGCGGTAGCAGTTCATCGGCGATTGGCTCCTGGAATCAGCCACGTGTCTACGGTGGTCGCCTTCAGTGGCGACATCAGCATCATCAGCCCGCCGCGGCATACGGTTATCAAGACAACGCTTCAGCTGTGGGCGCAACGGTTGGCGTCAGAGTGGAATCGCTGGCTCACGCCCCACGGTGATAATCATTTCCCTACGGACGGCATCGACCTCGAAGGGATCCGAGCTTTCCAGCACGAGCCGGCGGTGGTGCTCCCTGAACTCATTCCCTTCCCCGGTCTTCAATGAACCCATCCCCAATCTCCACTTTCGACCTCCCCTCCTTCTTTCCCACCTTCTGGCAGTTCCGAGTCCATCCACACCTGTCCTTTTGTCTAGAATCACTCGCTGTCCCCCTCCTCGATCCCCAACAGTGGAGGAGTTAGGGAGAACACTTCGCCGAGCTGTCGGTGGTCTGGTCGAAGTAAAGGTCACGTGGACACGGCACCGAGATCACCGTCAGTGGGCCGAGTACCTTGAGCTGCTCATCATCCAGGCGTGGCAAACAGGAGTGGAGGGCGATCTGCTCGGATTCCTCTTCGGATTGGTGCGGCCCGATCATCGTCAACTGATCGTGCACGAGTTAACGGTCCCCCTTGCGCAGCTGGCCGACGATCTCCCACTTGAGATCGTCTCGCAGATCGACGACAGCCCAGTCCCGCACGTTCTCACACGGACCATTTCGCCATATCTTCAGTGGTTGGCGTGCTTGGAGGAACCGGAAAGCGGCCGCAACCCACTGTCACGGCGCGATTATCTGGAGCCGCACGAGATAGTCGACCTCGTCTTCTTTCGAAATCAGACGGCTTCCGAGAACGAGGAGGTAGAGATTGAAGCGGAAGAAGAAAGCTCGAAAGAAGAAGAAGTTGAAAAAGAGACCGACGAGGAAGAAACTCCCGAAGAGGGGAGTTACAGTGAGCACAGCGGAGGGGAGCAAAGTGAGGACGAGGAGGAAGAAGAACAAAGCGACGACGAAGAAGAAGAAGATCAAGAGGAACTGGAAGAGTCGGAGTGGGAAGCATTCGAGGAGGAAGTGCCTGACGAGGCTCAAGCAAGGGCCCGGGCGCAGAAGAGGAAATAGATTGCGGTCGGGAAGCGACAGTTGGAATTCGCCAGCACAGCCAGTCAGCCGCGCACCGACGATCCGACCCGAGATCCGGAGCCACCTAAGCCCGAGGATGGAGAGACAGCTGCCGAGATTTCGGCTGCACCGGCAAGGCGGCGACGAAGCCGATCCCCCTCCCCCTCCGCCACAGACCGCCCACCAACTCGTCCACGTACCGATGCGGGGCATCGGGCTTCGCCCCCAGTCGTTATCCCATCGTCCCCTTGACCACCTCTCTTTCCACCAGATTACCACTCACGTCACCTTCCCCGACAATCCCTTCCCCATCGATACCTTCCGCTTTTTCTACACTACCCGCCTCGCTGTCACTGTTCATCCCCACCCTTCCACCCGATGCGCCCTCCCTGTCTTTTGCCTCCATATCCTTTTCCTTAGTGCCTCGTGGCGAGGCCACAATATGATCGAGGTATACTGCATGATTACGGGGACTATCCCCGCATGCGAGAACCACGATCACTTCCGCGCGGCCCTTTTCCAAACCTTTACCACCCTCTACCCTGATTACCTCAGGTCTCTCCCTCACACTGGCAACCGATTCCCCCGCTTTCACCGGATCGTTCGCTATCAGGATCCCGGAGACGGTAGCCGGAATGGAGAGCTTCCTTCCCCTGCTACCTATCGACCCTCCCCCTCGCCATCCCTCCATGTACCGTCTTCCTTTTCCCCTCCCTGGCGCTCACTGATGTAGGACTGATGGGCAGGCGTCATGACAACGACACGTGTAGTCCCCTCCTTGGACTGTCAATGGCCCTCCCTGAGGAATTAGTAGTAGAGCTATGTTGCCATATTGGACGACGTCCACACTCATTCGAACGGTAAGTGGCATAGAGAGAAGAGCTCCACATGTCGGTCGATTAGAGAAATCGACACGTGTCAACAAGCAAGCAGGAGCTTGCTAATATTGGAACCCCCTAGGCATCACATATGTGACGAACCACTTTCTGTAGCGCGCGACTTTCTGTGCTATTGCAATGAGGGGTCCTAAGTTGGGAAGGTTGGGCCAATTACCGGAGATCGGGATCGGTGGGAAATTGCATCAGTACCCTCGCTTCTTCGTCTTTTTCGTCGTCTCCTTTTTCGATGGTGGGATTCGGAACTGGGCGTCTCCCGGAACGGGTGATTGATTGGTCGGTTGAATGGCTGGCGCATTGTCATGCGCGCAATTAATAACTATTGACGTCGTATTTTTTGTTCAGTTTTGAAATTTGGGCGTGGACATAGCGCGGGAATTTGCTTCGTCCCTTTTGAATTTCTTTTTGAATCCTTTTTCGAATTTTGTCGAGCCCCGATGGCTCTCGGAATTTCGAACTTTCTTTTCAAAACTTGTGCTTTTTGCTTTTTCGCATTAGATAAGAGTTTAGGAATTTTGTAATTAGGACTTTCTTTTGCCGCGCGGCGCCTTTTGCTTACTCGCTTCTTTATGCGGCTGCTACGAAATTCTGACTAGTCGGCGCCTTTAATCAGGTGTGTAACTGTAATTTTGGGTTGGCGCCATTGTAACTGTATCTTTCTTCTTGTGCTTCGTCTTTCCCGCCCTTCTTCTCTTTCCTTTGCTGCGTTTTTGGTAGCCACGGTCTGCATGATCGGATCGATGCGTGGAGAGTGCTACGCCCCCCACGCTGCGGCCCGGTCATGCAAAACGCAGGCGCTCCCTCTCTAATCTTCTTTCTAAATCCTTGTAATTCCGTGTTCTTCGCGCATGCATGCACGCTATAAATTCCGGCTGCGCGATTAGTTAGCTCTCTTAACCAGCTGTTGGAAGCTCGGGGTTGCGCGACCAGAGAGGGTCGGCACACGAGCGAAGTAAGAGGTGAGTGGAGCAGGAGTCGCACGACCCAACGAGCTGGTGCCAAACGCTCGGGGTTGACGCGGGCCACGACGGGCGAGGGCGAACCTGATGGCTGTGGGAGGACTAAGCGAGGTGACAACTTCATGGGTTGGTGCGCGACGATGGACTGTCCGCATCGGAGAAGGAGAGAGAGGAAGAGGGAGTTGAGGTTGATGGACGCGGATTTGCTGTTTCTTTTATCTTTTCTCCATCCTGTCTCGTGTATATAAATTTTGATTTCGGCTCCGGGTGATTTGCCCATTTTCTTTTTTTCGGAATCTGGACTTGGGTTTTTGCTCACACTTGTCTTTGCAATTTCCATCTCAGATGCATTGTGTGTTGCTGAATGAATGAATGTATGGATGTCATGTTTGGTTATTTGATTTCCTATCGGATCCTTGCCTTTGCCTTTGTTTACTGCATTTGATGCACTCGTGAGTAGGATAGGAATTTTGCGCAATCGGTAATCCTGTTCTCGTTTTTACTCGTCTTTTAATTAAGCTGCTATGGGTGTTGCATCTTGCATGCTCGAAAATTATAGAGTGATTAGATAGTCGGATGTCGAGCCCAGCGAACGCCGCGCGAGGATGCGTGTAAACGCGACTTGATCTGTGCCTTTACACGTGCCCCCGTGTGTCGATCCGTCAGTTCCAAAAAGAACCATCGGTTGCAGAAATACTGTTTGATTGGATACCGCCATCCGGGGTTTGCGACGGAGCAATCATCCCGGGTGAACACGCGTAAGCGCGACTCGATTCGCACAAGCCTGCACGTGCTCGCACGCGGTGATCGCAATCGGCACAGACCCGCCCTTAGGAATCTCGTAGCTCTGCGATGACATAATGACACGCTCAGAGAGCTCAGAGTCGTTGTTGTACGATCGAGACTACTTCACCCCTTGGATAGACGAAATCCTCCGACAGAGATACCCTTGCCTGACCGAGAACCGACTGTGTCCTAGGGAATCTCACTGCGCCACCACTAACGACCCCCGGTGCTCTGGTTTCCCCACTCAGAACCACACCCACTACTTCACCCACCCCGACTTTGTCGTTATATCCACCAGCTTCCCTCCCTTCCGCCTTCTTCTCCTGTATCACCAACTCAGCGTCGTCCCGTGGAAGGCCATAGCCGCCTACTCGCCTAGTACACCCCTTGGAAATTGCCAACGTAACTGCGATCAGAGGACCTGGAATTCCGGACGCTCGACGACCGGCGCCACATGGCAACTTCCGACGGCCTCACTTATCGAAACCCCACCCACCCCGAAGGGACCTTCCCGCTAACCGCCGTCCTCGGAAGCAATGGCTCGCCCGACCTTGAGTGACCCACGCATGACATCTGCCTTATGACCAGAGGCGGTCCGCCCTCTCTGTCAAATTGCACTCGTGCCCCCGAAAAACTTTGCCACATGAGATCTCAATTCTGACTCAGGACTCCATCCCCACTTTCCCAAAAATTCTTGGCGCACCGCTTTTCGCACTTCCGGGCCCACATCCTACTCTGATCAGGAAGTCGCGCTCGGCGTGAGGTTGGTATCGGAGCCCGACACGTGGCCGAGTTTTAGGATTAATAGCACGCTAATTGGGCGATATGGCTAACCGAGGGCGACCTCGACCCCGGAACGTGCATAGACGCGACCCCGTCATCACCCGAAGTAGATCGGCTAATCGACGGGCAGCCAACATGAACGCAAATGCACAAAATTCGAATCCGCAGCAGAATGTTAATCAACCAAATCCTAATCAACCCGCCCCACGAGCACGGGCTCCCATGACGCCACCTGATCTTTATCTGTTCGACCCTGCACATCATCTTGCAGGAGCATGGTTGGCCACGCTCCGAGCACAGCAGTATGACGATAACGAAGCTCAGGTAAATATTCCTGCTCGATTAGGAGAAGACACTCATCGCTGGTTTAGTACCTATGTATGGGTAGATCTTCTGACCTTCGAACGGGATTTTCTGAATCGATTTGATTATGTTCATCCAAAGCAAGGACTGTACATGATCAAGGAGCGGGTGCAAAAACCTCTCGAATCTATCGCAGAATATCGAAACCGGTTTTATCAAATGTTTGTAAAAACTGAGCGAGGCGAGCAAGTCGGGAGAGATTTGTTTATTGATGGGCTTCGTAGCCGAACGATAAGGGCGAAGCTGCTGAAGCAGTTTTCCCCCATCAATCACACGCTGCAACAGATCATGGCCGTTGTAGAAGAGATGGAACGAAAGTTCGCGGCGAACTTCCTGGAAGTAGAAGACCATCCCAAGGAAGGAGATTCGTCCGAGCTCGCAAGGGCAAGAGCTGAGTTGGCCGCGTTGCAGAACAAGTTCGTTAATATGAGATTTGTGTCTGGCCCGGTCACCTATCTGGAACAGATAGCCCCTAAACGACCCGCCCCAAGTGTAATCACGAGTGTCCCCGTTCCCGTGATACCAGCACCTGTAATGAGGGCACCCCCGCCACCGATTGAGAACCCGGTAAGGACAAATGAGTCTACTGCTATTTTTGAGCTAACCAAAACATTAATTAGCCTAATCCAGGAAAGCAATAAGGAACAGCGAGAGCATAACGCTCGGTTAGAAGCCATGATGAGAAACATGCGGCCCATTGAGGTGCGTGCCCCTCCAATCCAACAAGGGCTAGCCCTGGCGCCAACTCTCGGAGGAGCCGCATACAATCTAAACGTCTGCTATGCATACCATCAACCAGGGTATCTAGGCCGTGATTGCCCCCACCAGCCCCCGCAACAACGGGTCGATGTTGCACCGATGGCAGCGGCTCCCTTCACTAACGGACCTGGACGAGTAGGGGCCCTGATGGAAGAAATGGAAGGGGTAGGAAGTGCGTTAGCAACCACGGAAGAGGCTGCTGAGCTCATCCCGTTAAATCAATACGTATCGCTTGGTTACCCTGGGCTTGGAATGACTGGAATGATTAGGTCGGCGCCGGAAGAGAAAGAAGTGGCGGAGTGGCGACCTTCTCCAGGAGAAATGGAGTCGGGAGGACTCACCTTTGTCACTGGGGAAATCGATGTGCTCAATATTATCCGAGCCTTGGATCATCGGATTCCACTTCCGATCGACCATCTGCTCTCGATCTCTGAACAAGCTAATGAGCGAATGCTACAGCACTGTAAGGCGAACTGGAAACGATTTGCCCTCGCTCGAATAACAAACATGAAGGCTAAAAGCCCCACGCCAGAAGAAATTACGGCTGGCACGCCGGATCCAATATGAGTAGGACTAATACAGAAAGACGATCATTTTCTACAGATTAAACCCATCCCCTGGAAATCTGCGGAATGCGACATCGAAATATGGGGAATTCCGTAAATGCAATCATTGATTTGGGAGCTGCTGTTTTGGCTATTTCGCTGCGAGTAGTTGAGAGGGCGGGAAGGAAAAACGATTTGATCATGCTTACAGAAAAGGATCAACTTGTTTCGTAATACGAAAAAAAGATTAAAACGGTGGAAAAAATGACCAATGTCGCTTTCCGATTGGGAAAGGTGCATGCACTGGGAGATGTCGTGGTATTAGACGTAAACACAGTCAATCATCCTCCCGCTCATGTGACTGACTCTTCTTTTCGGTCTTCCCGCTCATGTGGCATTACGAGCAAATTTGGATTTCGAGCGACGGTCAATCATCCTCCGAAATACGAAAGGAAAACCCTATGTTGTACCTATGAGACTGACTCTTCGTACTACCATCAACGCAGTCCCGCGAGTTTCGCCGATGATAGTGGGGACTCTTCGTATGATCACCTGGGAAGACTCCGCAGACGATGAGCCATCATCGAGGGATGCGGATCGCAATGACGAAAATGGTCCAGAAATTCTGAAGCTAGCACGACATCGTATTTATTACCCGCCACCCAGAACGATTGCAAGAACGATGCATCTTACCAGTCGGAACATCCAAAGGACGAAAGCGATGATTTTGGGTGAACGCCTCGTACAGATTTCGAGGATGGTCGATTCTTTGGAACCCCCTCAAACCCTGTACGAAGGAATTTCACCTCTCCTCGCTCGATACAACGACAAGAAGCACTACTGCGATATCACAGATCTGCCGAAGTCCCTCTTGACACCCGCAAAGGAAGTACGACTGTTACGTCTAGGGGCGGAGGCCTGTTCTTTGGAACCCCCTGGGCGTCTCGAGGTTGAATCAGATCAGCTCGGAGTAAAGATTGCAACTAAAACCGTACCATGGTAGGATATCTGCGATGGGATCACCCCGGAAGGACACGTGGCCATCTGGGAGGAAGATGCCCTGATGATGGCGACGGTGTTCTCCTGGCGATCGGACCATTCGTTTATCTCGGCGCAACCGCCCGATGTGGTGAAACAAGCACGCATAAAGCAGATCGACGTACGAATCTGGGACAAACTTTTTGAGTTACACGTGCCATAGTACGTACCTGATGAGTTTCATCGTTTGGTTGCGGACATTTTGACGGAGTATCAGGGAGCGATTAGTGTAACAGACACTGACATCGGCTTGTCGTTGGTCATCCAACACGAAATTCAGACGGGAACTTGTTCCCCCATCCACTGCAAGCCCTACCAATACTCCCTGATAGAATGAAAAAAGGTTCTCGAACGAATTCGGGAACTCGAAGCAAGTGGGTGGATCGAACCCGCCACTAGACCATGGCCGTTTCCAGTAGTATTTGTGCCAAAGAAAAACAGATCAATCCACATATGCATCGATTATCGCAAACTAAATGAAATCACGATTAAAGATGTGTATCTCCTCCCCCGGATTGATGATTTGCTGGATGCGATTGGATGCGCTAATTATTTTAGTAAGTTTGATATTCGACATGGCTTCCTTCACATTTTGGTTAAGGAGGAAGATCGGCCGAAGACAACCTTCGTGTTGTTTGAGGGCACGTGGCAGTGGGTTCGGTGTCCAATGGGGATCTGTAATGCGCCTGCCACGTTTCAGCGAGCGACGAACATGACGTTCCAGAACTTCGTCAACAAGACACGGCTAACTCAGGGAATGATCAACTTCTGCGTGATCGTATACATGGACGATATCCTTGTCTACTCGGAGACCTATCACGGACATGCCCAACACATTGAATTGACGTTGGGAGCGATGAGAGATGCAAGATTCAAGATCGCACTCGAGAAGAGCGGATTATTCCTGTCAGAAATTTCGTTCCTGGGTTACGTTGTGACGCGTGGAGGATTGTGGCCTGACTCGAGGAAGGTTGCGGCAGTGAGAGAAGCTCCAGTTCCCACGTCGCTGACGCAGGTTCGAGCCTTCTTGGGGTTGGCATCGTACTATCGCCGTTTCATCAAAGGCTTCGCCGCGATTGCACGGCCACTAACGAACCAGTTACGAAAGGACCAGCCTCTCAGTTGGGATGCGGAGTGTGAGCAGGCTCTCGCGACCCTCAAAGACGCTCTGGCGACGACACCTATTTTGATTCGACCGGACCCCTCGAAACAGTTCGTTCTTATCACGGACTGACAACCGGAAGCTATTTCCGCTATTTTAGCGCAGAAGAGGAACGATGGTCGCGAACACGTCATCGAGTACGCGTCACGAACGGTGCCAGACGAACGGAGGAATGACTCAGCACCCCAAGGCGAATGCTATGCAGTGGTCTGGGGAATCCAACACTTCCATCCGTATCTCTACGGGCAGAAGTTCCACCTCGTGACGGATCATTAGCCCCTGCTGGCCTTGAAAAAGCTCACTAATTACTCGGGCATGATTGGGCATTGGGCGGTACGTCTACAGGAGTACGATTTCGACATCATCCACCGGAAGACAGAAAGACACGGCAACGCGGACGGAATGGCACGTCTGCACCGGCCCGCGAAAATACCAAAGGGCGAGGATTCCGAGGAAATCATTCCGTGGAAGGAGTCAGAACCAGCAAACGGGCCTAAGTACGGACAAGTGGCAGTTCTCCCGCATGGCAAGAAGCAGACCGGTGGCAATGGGTGACTGAGGTAACCTCACTACCCCTCTTTCTTCCATCTCCTCTTCATCTCATCTCTCCCTGCCTGATAAAGTTTGCTATTTTTGCGAAGCAATTTCTCTTGTATATTCAGTCCCCATGCATCTTAACGGGGAAGGCTATATGGAATGAGTAGATTGTCGACAGTGTGTCGCACGAGCCCATGGCTCGTGCATCCAATATCGAAATGATAGTAAACTGTGACTATGCCCCTTGTGTCGGGTTGACAAGATCCCGACCGAGGCTCGCTTTTTGGATGCCACATTAGAAGGATTGGAGAAGACCCGGAAGTTTAGAAGGGCCGAAGTATGGACCGACATCTTTTTGATTGCCACCTTAGTGGGTAACCCCCTCCAGGATTTCACCAAGGAAGATCGGAGGAGGGCTAATGAAAGGGCTCGGGATTACCGATGGATAGAGGGTAGGTTAGAAAAACGGAAAACAGACGGCAATGGGATTTGGATGATTGTACCGCATCTGTTCATGAGGTACGAATGGGTGAAGATAGCACACGAAGAAACGGCTGCCCATTTTGCCGTACGGATTACGGAGTCGTTCATCAACAAAAACGAATGGTATTGGCCCAATATTCGGGACGATGTGAAATTCATCGTCGCAAACTGTCAAGTCTGCATTGCTGACAAGGCGCCGATCCAGCCGCCAAGATCGATAGGACCAACGGTAGTTGAGCGGCCGTTCAAAAGGGTGACTATGGATACTACCGATATCGTGGTACCCCCTGGTCCTAATAGTTGTGAATATTCATTCTTGTTGGTATTTGTCGACCACTTTTCGAAATGGATCGAGGCCTACCCATGTCGCACGCGACAAGCCGCCGAAATCGCGCGGTATGTTAATCGTTTTCTCGGGATGCACCAGGATATGGAAGAAATCTTGACCGATAACAGGGCCGAATTTAGAGGGGAAGTATTAAGGAACTTGGTCATACATGGTGTCGCTGTGCGGAATACCGCGCCCCATATGTCACAATCCAATGAACTAGTAGAAAACGCAAATAGGGTGATAAAGACAGCGTTGCGACGAAACATTGTGGCACAGGATCCGAGGCCCTGGCCCGATATCGTCGACCACGTCCTAGCGGTCCATCATGGAACGCCCCGTGAATCGACGGGCCTGAGCCCCTTCCGATTAAGGACCAATTGCGCCGCTTGCGTTTCGATACCAAGCCTGCCTGACGAATCAATGCTCGACCGCCGGCCCACAAGGGCCACGGCACGGGACAAGGGCAAGTGACACTTAGAGTTAATGGAAGAGTCCCTCCCGAGGCTAGCGCGAAAATGCCAAAAAATGACCGAGTTGGCCCACGGCCGACAGGTCCGAAGCTACGAGGCCCGGAACGGGAACGCAGGTCCACGACCCCAGTACAAATTGGGGGACATTGTGCAAGTGAGGAAATGTGCTTGCCAGGGTAAACTAGCGCCACGATTCTTCGGGCGATTCCGTGTGATTGAGCTCGGACCGAACGACGTGAACAACGTGCGGCTTGTGCCTGAGGTCTCCGGAAGCCGATCGGCTCGTCCGATCATCCGCCACGTGTCCTGCCTTCGCCCCCTTCCTTCTTCCCCATCTTCGCCTTCGTTGAATTCCTCCTCCACTGCGGAAGAGGACGACGACTGCTTATCGCCTGTCTCTCCATCTCCTTCTCATTCTCTTTCTGTTACTCAGTTGTCGTCGCCATCGCCATGAGTTTTCTTACGGAGCGAGCTCTCGGCGATCCTCTGCTGGTGCCACGGTGCTACATCTTAGCGATTCGACAAGTTCATCACCCGCGGCTCAACCTAGACCTTCGGCGACTTGCGCAGTTCTTCTGTACCCAGGGAGTGTATGCAGCCACAGAGTTTCGCTTTGCAGGCAGTCCCCGTGCGGTTGTTTTAGCAGAGGCGGTAGCAGTTCATCGGCGATCAATTCCGGGAATCAGCCACGTGTCTACGGTGGTCGCCTTCAGTGGCGACATCAGCACCATCAGCCCGCTGCGGCATACGGCTATCAGGACAACGCTTCGGCTGTGGGCGCAACAGTTGGCATCAGAGTGGAATCGCTGGCTTATGCCCCACAATGATAATCTTTTACCCACGGACGGCTTCGACCTCGACGGGATCCGAGCTTTCCAGCACGAACCGGCGGTGGTGCTCCCTGAACTCATCCCCTTCCCCCGTCCTCAATGAGCCCATCCCCAATCTCCACTTTCGACCTCCCCTCCTTCTTTCCCACCTTCTGGCAGTCCGGAGTCCAACCGCACCTCTCCTTTTGTCTAGAATCACTCGCTGTCCCCCTCCTCGATCCCCAGAAGTGGAGGCGTTAGCGAGAAAACTTCGTCGAGCTGTCGGTGTGTCTGGTCGGAGTAAAGGTCACGTGGACACGGCACGGGGATCACCGCCAGTGGGCCGAGTACCTTGAGCTGCTCATCATCCAGGCGTGGCGAACAAGAGTGGAGGGCGATCTGGTCGGATTCCTCTTCGACGAGTCTTCGGATCAGTGCGGCCCGATCATCGCCAATTGATCGTGCACGAGTTAACGGTCGCCCTTGCGCAGCTGGCCGACGATCTCCCACTTGAGATCGTCTCGCAGAGCGACGACAACCCAGTCCCGCACGTTCTCACACGGACCTTGGCGCCATATCTTCAGTGGTCGGTGTGCTTAGAGGAACCGGGAAGCGGCCGCAACCCACCGTCACGGCGCGGTTATC
Source organism: Chara braunii (assembly GCA_003427395.1). Lineage (NCBI taxonomy): Eukaryota > Viridiplantae > Streptophyta > Charophyceae > Charales > Characeae > Chara > Chara braunii. The sequence continues at coordinate 452,732 of BFEA01000481.1, forward strand.
TGGACCCGTACGAGATAGTGGACCTCGCCTTCTTTCAAGATCGGACGGCTTCTGAGAACGAGGAGGTAGAGATTGAAGCGGAAGAAGAAGGCTCGAAAGAAGAAGAAGAAGCCGAAGGAGAGGCCGACGAGGAAGAAACTCCCGAAGAGGGGAGTTACAGTGAGCACAGCGAAGGGGAGCAAAGTGAGGAGGAGGGGAAGGAAGAACAAGGCAACGAAGAAGAAGAAGATCAGGACGAGCTGGAAGAGTCAGAGTGGGAAGGATTCGAGGAGGAAGTGCGTGACGAGGCAAGGGCGAGGGCCCGGGCGCAGAAGAAGAAAGAGATTGCGGCCAGGAAGCGATAGTTGGAATTCACCAGCGCAGCCGGTCAGCCGGGCACCGACAATCCGGCCCGAGATCCGGAGCCACCTAAGCCCGAGGATGGAGAGACAGCTGCCGAGACTTCGGCCGCACCGGCAAGGCGACGACGAAGCCGATCCCCCTCCCCCTCCGCCACAGACCGCCCATCAACTTGTCCACGTACCGATGCGAGGCATCGGGCTTCGTCCCCAGTCGTTATCCCGGCGTCCCCTTGACCACCTCTCTTTCCGCCAAATTACCACTCACGTCACCTTCCCCGACAATCCCTTCCCCATCGACACCTTCCGCTTTTTCTGCACTACCCGCCTCGCTGTCACTGTTCATCCCCACCCTTCCACCCGATGCGCCCTCCCTGTCTTCTGCCTCCATATCCTTTTCCTTAGTGCCGCGTGGCGAGGCCACAATATGATCGAGGTATACTGCATGATTACGGGGACTATCCCCGCATGCGAGAACCACAATCACTTCCGCGCGGCCCTTTTCCGAACCTTCACCACCCTCTACCTCGATTACCTCGCGTCCCTCCCTCACACTGGCAACCGATTCCCCTGCTTTCACCGGATCGTTCGCTATCAGGAACTCATGGAGACGGTGGCCGGAATGGAGAGCTTCCTTCCCCCACTACCTATCGACCCTCCCCCTCGCCATCCCTCCATGTACCGTCTCCCTTTTCCCCTCCCTGGCGCTCGCTGATGTAGGACTGATAGGCAGGCATCGTGACAACGACACGTGTTATCCCCTCCTTGGATTGTCAATAACCCTCCCTGAGGAATAAGTAGTAGAGCTGTGTTGCCACGTTGGACAACGTCCACACTCATTCGAACGGTAAGTGGCATAGAGAGAAGAGCTCCGCGTGTCAGTCGATTAGAGAAATCGACACGTGTCAACAAGCAAGCAGGAGCTTGCTAATATTGGAACCCCCTAGGCGTCACATATGTGACGAACCACTTTCTGTAGCGCGCGACTTTCTGCGCGATTGCAATGAGGGGTCCTAAGCTAGGAAGGTTGGGCCAATTACGAGAGTTCGGGATCGGTGGGAAATTGCATCAGTACCCTCGCTTCTTCGTCTTTTTCGTCGTCTCCTTTTTCGATGGTGGGTTTCGGAACTGGACATGTTCCGGGACGGATGATTGATTGGTCAGTTGAATTGTTGGCGTGCTGTCATGCGCGCAATTAATAATTGTTGACGTCGTTTCTTTTGTTCGGTTTTGGAATTTCGGCACGGACATCGCGCGGGAATTTGCTTCGTTGCTTTTGAATTTCTTTTTGAATCCTTTTTCGAAGTTTGTCGAGCCCCGATGACTCTCAGAATTTCAAACTTTCTTTTCGGAACTTGTGTTTTTTGCTTTTTCGCATTAGATAGGAGTTTAGGAATTTTGTAATTAGGGCGTTCTTTTGCCGCGCGGCGCCTTTTGCTTACGAGCTTCTTTATTTGGCTGCAATGGAATTCTGATTGGTCGGCGCCTTTAATCGGGTGTGTAACTGTAATTTTGGGCTGGCGCAATTGTAAATGTATCTTTCTTCTTGTGCTTCGTATTTCCTGCCCTTCTTCACTTTCTTTTGCTGCGTTTTTGGTAGCCACGGTCTGCATGATCGGATCGATGTGTGGAGAGTGGCTACGTCCCCCGCGCCGCGGCCCGGTCATGCAGAACCCAGGCGCTCCCCCTCTAATCCTTTTTCTAAATCCTTGAAATTCCGTGTTCTTCTCGCATGCATGCACGCTAGAAATTCCGGCTGCGCGATTAGTTAGCTCTCTTAACCAGTTGTTGGAAGCTCGGGGTTGCGCGATCAGAGAGGGTCGGCACACGAGTGAAGTAAGAGGTGACTAGAGCAGGAGTCGGGCGACCCGACGAGCTGGTGCCAAACGCGCGAGGTTGACGCGGGCCACGACGGACTGTGGGCGCGGGCGAACCTGACGGGTGTCGGAGGACTAAGCGGGGTGACGACTTCGTGAGTTGGTGCGTGACGACGGAGTGTCCGCATCAGAGAAGGAGAGAGAGGAAGAGGGAGTTGAGGTTGATGGACGCGGATTTGTTGTTTCTTTTATCTTTTCTCCCTCCTGTCTCGTGTATATAAATTTTGATTTCGGTTCCGGGTGATTTGCCCGTTTTTTGTTTTTCGGAATCTGGACTTGGGTTTTTGCTCACCCTTGTCTTTGTGATTTCCGTCTCAGATGCATTGTGTGTTGCTGAATGAATGAATGTATGGATGTCATGTTTGGTTATTTGATTTCCTATCGGATCCTTGCCTTTGCCTTTGTTTACTGCATTTGATGCACTCGTGAGTAGGATAGGAATTTTGTGCAATCGGTAATCTTGTTCTCGTTTTTACTCGTCTTTTGAATAAGCTGCTGTGGGTGTTGCATCTTGCATGCTCGAAAATTACGGAGTGATTAGACAATCGGATGTCTGGCCCAGCGAACGCCGCGCGAGGATGCGTGTAAATGTGACTTGATTTGCGCCTTTACACATGCTCCTGTCTGTCGATCCGTCAGTTCCAAAAAGAACCATCGGTTGCAGAAATACTGTCTGATTGGATACGGCCATCCGGGGTCTGCGACGGAGCAATCATCCCAGGCAAACACGCGTAAGCGCGACTCGATTCGCACAAGCCTGCACGTGCTCGCACGAGGTGATCGCAATCGGCATAGACCCGCCGTTAGGCATTTCATAGCTCTTCGATGATATAATGACACGCTCAGAGAGCTCGGAGTCATTGTTGTACGACCCGGACTACTTCACCCCTTGGATAGACGAAATCCTCCGACAGAGATACCCTTGCCTGACCGAGAACCGACTGTGTGCTAGGGAGTTTTACTGCGCCACCACTAGCGACCCCCGGTGCTCAAATTTCCCCACTCAGGACCATACCCACTACTTCACCCACCCAGGCTTTGTCGTTATCTCCACCAACTTCCCTCCCTTCTGTCTTCTTCTCCCGTATCACCAACTCAGCGTCGTCTCGTGGAAGGCCATAGCCCCTACTGGCCCAGTACACCCTGCGGAAATTGCCGACGACGCGGTGGTCAGAGGACCCTGGAATTCCGGAGGCCTAACCCAAACGCGCGACGACCGGCGCCACGTGGCAACTTCCGACGGCCTGACGCATCGGAACCCCACCCACCCCGAAGGGACCTTCCCGCAAACCGCCGTCCTCGGAACCAATGGCTCGCCTGACCTTGAGTGACCCGCGCATGCCATCTGCCTTATGACCAGAGGCGGTCCACCCTCTCCGCCAAATTGCACTCGTGCCCCCGAAAAACTCTGCCATAGGAGATCTCAGTTATGACTTGGGTCTCCACCCCCACTTTTCCAAAAATCCTTGGCGCACCCCTTTTCGCACTTCCAGGCCCATATCCTACTACGATCAGAAAGTCGTGCTGGGTGTGAGGTTGGGCGTCACAGTCCCAGGAAGTGGAAAACGCAACAAAAAAAACACTTTCCAGGAACCCGATTTCTTCCAGTGCAGTCTGGGAAAAACACTCGGGTCGCCCGTTTTCCAAGATTTTGGCCTGTGGGGTCCAGCCTTTAGACCTAGTTACTTACCATGCCATCGAAGGCAGTGTAGAGAACAACCTCTACAGAAGACATTGGTACTCATTATTCAGAAACCATTGCTTTACTGAACTGAAGTCAAGCACAAGGATCCCCAGTAGTTACCGAGGCTCGTTCTCGGGAAAGAAGTAGCATTGCTTAGGACCTAGTTGTGTGTTGCTGTTCTCCGCCAAGATAGGCAAAAACGTGGAGTTTCATGATTGTTAGTATTGCCGTAAGTTATAATGGGATGATTCCCCAGAGCCAGTAAGGCGAGTGAGGGAAGGGACGCTTGGAACACAGTAAGTTATAATGACATCGATGTCAAGGGGAGATGCACACCGCACATTTCCAGGACCGACACGGCAAGGAGATTTGTCAAGGATGAGAGAATCAGTGAGCAAATGCTATGATGAAGGGGTTTGCCCACAGGGCATCCAATTAGGAGTAGTAGAGGATGAGGAAGGTAAGAGATTCATAGTAAATGAGGTGGGAGAGGAAGTGAAGGAGCAGTGGTTGAAAAAAAGGTCGGTAATTGTAGTGTTTCAAGAAGATGATCGATCGCTTACACGATCCGCCAAAGAAGACTCTGATCAGGGCCCATGAAGATGGTTGGACGACAAAGAGACTATTCCATCCCGAAGCAAGGCAAGGAAGAGTCAAATTCGAAGGCCCAAATGTGGCTTCGTGCGTGGCTAAAGCCAAAGCGATTGCAGAGTGGTTGCTGCAGCAGAAGGAAATCACGATCAGGTTAGAGGAGAGTAAAAATTACACAGTTCACTTCAGACCATGACTGTCGAAATAGGAGCTTCAGGAGGTTAGAATCCGGGAAGCAGAATCCAAATTCTGGATCATGGCTTTGAGGGTCCCCCTGGAAGCCTACTATTATTTGGGCAGTGTGGTAGAAGCCATCTTCAGAGAGTACATGTCGATGCTTTCACCTGAATATGACAGTGACAGGCCAAAATTGATGACCGTCAAGTTTGAAATGCCATATGAATCGAGGACCAAGACAGAGGATGACCTGGTTATTCAATCGCCTAAGGGGGAATGTTGGAAAGTAGAGATAGTAACACTGTACACCGACTGGTGTCACAGATGTAGGTGGTACTTTCACACTGAAGACAATTGCCCAAGATTCAAGTCGAAGGTGGATGGCCGCAGAGGAGATGGGAAAAGACCAAGCGGTCACAAACTGAGATTCAGACAACACTTGTAGGGTCAGGAAGAGGTGACGCAAGAGTGCGCCGCTGTGAGCGGAAGTTCTCAGAGAACCTGGAGCGGCACAACAACACCCTATTGGACCAGTTCAGGGACATTACCTCACTGGGACTCGGCCAACTGGCCATCTCCCGCAGAACGAGTTTGGAGCGGCCTTCCCGAACCGAGTCCAGCAGCCCCTGCCATGCGAGGCAGGCAGAGATTCAGGTGCCAACAGTCGGTTGGCTGGAGCATCAGATAGACCATGGACGGGGACACAAGGTACGGGACAGAACACTGCCCGCTGGCATGGCGGGGGTCATCAAAGAGGGACTCGAGGATGGGGGGAGGAGGAAGCTATCAACATGGGCCTGTCCCTGTTGCCTCCCTCTGTTCCAAGGAGGGAGTGGCCAGGGAGCCAGGCAGAGAGGAGCTTCCACGTGAGTAACCAGATGGACATAATGGTGTTGGGCGCCCCAACGCATATGACATGGCATGATCAACAACCAGTGGGGCTGACAAGTATGGAACAGTCACAACCTCACTAGAGCTACCACATCGATCACCCCCAAGCTCGGTACCCGACTGACAACTACGACTGCAGGAACTTCGCGAACCCAACTGCCGGACAAGGAGTGGCTTCATTGGACTTTTCCATGTGGGATGAGAGGAGTGGAGAAAGTAGGCACACACAGTGGGTGAACAGCAAGAGATGGGATACCTGAAAGGAAGGCTCTAGGCGGAGCCGAGGGGACCTGACTCCGACCAGGAGACAAAACCAATCCGCCGAGCCAAAAGGAAAGGAGGGAGGCTCTAGGCCATGGGACACAGGCTCCCGCCCATAAGTCTTCCCAGCAATCGAGGAAGGACTATCAAAAATGTCGTACTCTTCCAGATCCAAAATCAAGTGGGGAGCGAATGCTGCGAGGCGGACTACGGAGCTCTTCATAAGTCTGTGTCCTCCTCATCGTCAAAGAGCTCAGCACAGTCAAGCGCAATGAAGAATGCTGAATACAGAGAGGTACAAGAGGGAAACAAAGGTCCAATGACGCTAGAAAGGAACCAGATGGAGACTGCTCAAAGATGCTTGGTGCCACTTCTCTGCACCAAGGCGGACGATCGTGTGTTCCTGCTAGCGCTAACTGACGAAGACGACACTCCAAGAATCCCTTCTCAGGTGGTGGAATGCTCGCCCTCACGAGCGTTAATCATGGAAACCACGAGGTCTCTGAATGGCGAACATATGTCAGTTCGTCTGATCCCACATTCATCGATGGTACCTGTGATGTGCACCAGTGGTTAACAGGGAAATTTGTTTTCATTGTGCCAGGCCATTGCCTCTATGAGCCCCATAAGGCCCCATTTTTGCAGCCCGTCGGCCGCCCTAAGTGAAGGCAGGCTCGACGAGGCCCTCAGGGCCCTTTTCTGGCCACCACACAACTCAGGGAAATTCAGGCAGTTGCGCAACGCCAGTTGGTTGAGTGAACCCAGGCCCTGGGCCGCGTGTGTGAATGTATGTGAAGCAGGCCGTGGGCTGGATACGGGTACCGGGCCAAACACAAGCCGAAGGCAGTTGGGCACATGCAACCACTTCAGGCCCAAGGCCTGCTCTCGTCGTGCTGGGCCTCAGGCTACCGGGGCCTATTGGAAGCTACTTGGGACTGGACGCAGGCAGGCCACTTCGATATAGGAAAGGGCTTGCCTCCTCATTCGGCATTCGGGTGCTGGCTGCATGTTGCGCAAGCGCTACTGCTGCGCTATTTGTTGGCTGGCGCCTACGCTCTCACGGCCGAGCAGGGAAGGAGCACGCAACTATAGCCGAGCTGCGCTGCTGTAAGTTGGGTGAGGCGCAGGGTGGTCCTTGGGTGCTAGTGGCATCTGTGTGTTGGGGAACGAGGTTGTGAGTGTGGCGAGAGACATACCTGGTGCTGGAAGCGTGCGACATTGGTCGCCATATGCTCGTAATTCGAGAATGCTGTTGACGTCATCTTTCGGCATCGTAATGTAGGCTAGATAGGATCTGCCACATGTAGTTTGGGCGCCGAGCGCCGGGTAGGATATCAACTCTGGTTCTTCGTTGATGATGATGATGGGACTATTTCAACATTGTGAATTATGAACTCTTGGTGTGTTCTTATTTGGTGAATCTCGTGATGCAATTCTACTGTTGGTTCGAGGTCACGACTATCTGGACTCATATGTATGATGCTGATTGATTGCTTAAGTTCGTTATTGCTCATCTTCCTTGCAATTTGGTATCGGAGTTGTGGTACGATTGCGCTCATCTGGCGCTTGTCTTCTGCCTTATGCGGTACATACATGCGGTCTGCTGGGCGAGTTTGGTTGTAAGTGGTGGTGTAGTTAGGAGGGTGGAGACAAGTGTAGTGGCGACCCAGGAGGTGAGGGGCTCGCCAGGAAGGCTACGTGATGAGAATGTGGTCTGGACAGTGTGATGAGAACTATCTAATGTGCGATTGATGCTGAGGTGGAACGACGAGATAATGCTGGTTGTGCCGATGTAGTGACTGGTCATCGCGATCGCCATTTGGTCATCTGGTGAGATTATCTCTGTGGTTGGGGGCAGCTAATTGAGGTACGTTGCTCTTAACCTTATCTTCCCTCTCCGACACTTCTTACCGTGAGGTTGTGTGTTCTTTCTTGAGAGTCCTCTCATCGTGAGGTGTCGAGTTCGCTCAACCTTGAGAGTCGGCAATGTTCACGTGTAGCATCTGGGTGGAGATGGGCGGAGCTTTCTGAAGGGCCCTGGACGAAGCACTGGGTCACGGTCACCATGCCAACCCACATGGAGTAGAGCATGCATGCCTTGCTGCTTGTCCTTTCTCCGGCTTGCTGCGCTGTTAAAAGGGTACTACTGGGCAGGCCAACCCTACAGGAAAGACGAGCACCCGGCGTCTATAAATAAACACGGGAAGGGGATATCACTGGGTGTGATCGTCGTCCTGCTGCGACGTAAAACAATTCCTGATGTCACTTGGAGGCGGACGTTAAAATGCCTCTTGATCAGCAAGTGATGTAAGGCTCATGGCACGCCGAGGATAAATATACGTGCAGGGCTGGCCAGCTCAGCAGATTACTCGGGGCACAGGGGTGGGCCGAACACACACCTTTAGACAAGCAACGCTCTCTAGATTGCTCAGGGACGCTGACGTTATGTGATACTTAGGGGAACTAAGGGAGGGGTTGATTCTGGGTGATAAGTTCGAGAAAATTCCATGCTGTCCTATTCACACAAATGATTCTATTTTTATGTTTTGATTAGTTAGATGTACAACCATTGACATCTGACAGACAATATTAGTTAGAACTGTTTATTGTTCCTGATGCTTCTGTTTGCGGACTAGTTAGACTAAAATTAGTTTCATTTGTAGGAATCTGGAGTTACTTGTTAGAACCCGAATGTATCTGCTCCGGAATAGCCACAAATTAAGTATTTATTTATTTTAAATTGGTTTGTGCACTCTGTTGCGGTAGGCATCCTGAATGACCTACTGTAGACGGTGCACAATGCTGTAGCATATGAGCGACACGGAGGACAAATCATAGGACGACCGGATCTTGCGATCAGCTAGGCGCCCGATAGCCCACGTGTCCCTAGGACCGGAGGGTGATAGGATTCTATTCCGCCAGCTTAGGGAGAGGCAGCAACAGCAGAGGAGAGATAGAGCAGCCGAGGCCAGCAGGGCTTTCGCTAGCGAGGCCGGTGCTACAGCAACCATGGTCACTTCCGGCATGGTCACTTATGCGTAGCAGACTTTCCAAGCCAGCAGTTCAGGTACCGTCAAGTCAACAGTCGCGCAGATCGTGAGTCAGTCCACTGGCGTTATGGCAAGCTAGGCAGTAGTGTTGACTCCAGAGGATGTCGCTATCCAACAGGCAGCCCTGCAGGAGGCACAACTACAATGGGCATTAGGAGAGATAAAAGCGGAAAAGGAAAAAATAATTAGAAGAAGAGTCAGGATGCAGCGGAGAGGGGCAGATATAGAGGAGTTAGAGACGATGGACCTGACGAACACGGATGATGATGTGAGGGTAGTTAGGAGGGCCCTGCTAGGAGTAATAGAGATGCAGGAGCATCAGACTACCATCCTTCAGGATATCCAGTAGAGCCTAGCCATTCTGGCAGGACGTTCTCAGGCGGCACCATCACCATCCGGGCCTGGTGCCTGGGCCGTGGCATATCCTCCTTTTTTTGTCCCACCGGTGACAGGGGTATCCCCATACGTAGCCCCGTTGTCGAGCGCATCGGTCCGGCACCGCACGGGGCAGCGAGGGACCCTCCCGACCGCGTCACGCAGGAGTTGGTTTTAATTCCTCGTCGCAAATATACAATTGGAGCTTCCGCAAGCCGCTCCGGCCGAGTGCGCCAGCCATACCTCCCACGAGCCCCTACGACAGGATAGGGCCTACGCGAGGCACGACTTACCTCCACCTTACAGGAGTTGTCACCTCCCTTCGGTGGGCGTATCCCTGCCGAGCTACCAGTCTACTGTACGAAAGTTGATCAGTTGCAATCGTAGAGGTGGACCAGCCGAGGGCGTTTCTTGTTCGTTGTAGCATAGGGGGCACGCGCAGTAATACGCCTCTATCAGACTCGCATGTGAACTGACATCTTGGGGGGGCTGAGGTCCCAAGCGCGACTCGTTGTCGGTCGACTAAGACACATCCCACACACCACGCGCACACCACTCTAACAAACACAAAGATAAAACGCACACACATATCACATAACGCGATAACACTCCTAGTCCCTTAGTAGCCATACCATAACTTTCCGATGCAGAAATCGGATAGGCGTCGCGCGCGAGACTTAGTAGAAAACAACGCGGACGCAGGGCCTACTCATATCGACTAGCAATGCAAACGTACGCAAGCAGTCGCAATAATGGCGTACCATGTAGTACCCATACTCATGCGGTCCTCGTTAATATCGAGGGTCGCATTTGACACTCAAGTGTCAGCTGACCCGCGCCTTGAGGGTTAATCTCTCGACGCTGGACAACCGCCATGCGCGGTTGAAGACCACACACCCTCTTCTGCACCCTGTGCAAAGTGGGTGGTACACAGGTCCATACCTGTGGTGGCAGTCGTTTCTTACTGCCGTGGAGATGAGCCCCACTCCAGGCCTGGACAAAAGTCAAGGGGTTTGACTTTGACGGCTGCCACGGACTACCACGTCCAAGCATAGAAATCTAAAAAACAAAGGATAACAGAGGGTCTCCCTTTTCTCTCAAACCATAATCTGGTTACCCCTTGCGCACGATCACAATAAGTCGCGCGCATACCCAAGGCATATATAGATATATACATAAGGTTTACTTATATAGGACGATCACTTCTCACAGTTATAGTGGGACTCCTCTCAGCCATATATGTATGTAATCGCAAGCAGTCACATCCAGAGTCGGAACCACAAACATACCTGCAATCACATCAAGGATCCAACAAAAGTCCACGCACTACACGGGGTCAACTTCAACCATTCTCTGTACTCATACCCCTTGCTTTAGCCACACAAACCTCAACCTTTGCGCACCTTCCCAGCAATAAAATATCTCAGTAACTTTGTTCAATGACCATTCAAAAACGTCCGGGTAAAAACACAACAAAACGGATCAAACCACAGGGCTAAAGCCTTTAGGTTGAGTGGCAGGAATGAATTGGAGTTGCGTTGTAAACCGACGAATCGGCAACCGACCTGTTATCAGTGATAACATAAGATGATCCTCAAGGGATCAAGCTGAATCTAGTCCTGAACTTGAATCAAACGAGCAAGAGGACCTGTAACACATGACAGGTCAATGCCCCAGGCTAACCCTATAAGTCCATGAAGAACAATCTCCATATCATGATCTTACCCAAATCATCCTAGTTAACTATATCTTAGTCTACCTCTAAGCAAGTGCCCAAAGAAAGGTAGATTCATGACAAAGTCTCCCCTATTCAAAGTGGATTACCAGAATCGTCACCTGTCAAAATATAATCTATCTTCTTTAAACTAAGAAAATTTCGGCAGCGCTTCCCGTAGAAAAAATATATTTCCAGAATTTATATAAGTCCAAATATGAAAGCAGAAATAATCTTTAACTCTGGAAAGTCAAATTCTGTCTAACTCCTTGAATTAGTAGAAATTTGGGCAGCACTCCCTTTAGAAAGGGAGACTTGACAGATTTATACTATGTTAGATATGAACTCAAAAGACAACTAGAGTTCAACTTAGACAAGATTTAACTAACTCCTTAGTTTTGCAGAAATTTCGACAGTACTCCCTTTAGAAAAGTGTTTTCCAAAATTTATACAAAGCTAAGTCCAAAATTTGAGAATAACTTTGACTTCTCAAAGTCCAATTTTGTCTAACTCTCTGAATTAGCAAAAATTTGGCCAGCACTCCCGTTAGAAAATGAGACTTTCCAGATTTTTACTAGGTCAGATATAAAGAAAAGATAAGTTGAACTTTGACAAGTCAAAAATTGACTAACTCCTTGGATTTGTAGAAATTTCGGCAGTGCTTCTCGTAGAGAAAGTAGCTTGTCAAGATTTATACAAAGCCGAGTATAAAAAATGATCTAAAAAAATGCAAGAATTAACCTAAGTAAAAAAACTATCACACAAAATGCAGGAATTGAAACTAACTCCTATCGCTCTACCACATGACGAGCAACTAAAGCAATTACCTACCAAACTGAAACTCAGACCAAGTAGTAACCTCACTCAGCCACATGCAGGCCAAACCATAAAGGTAAGTACTCTCACCAACCCAAGTACATCTGGGCAAACAATAGTTCATGATCTTTCAGTAATTTAACCTTTTATACCCAGCTTACATAAGGCATAAAGTCAGGTCACCCAAACTTATGGAATGTGCCTAACTTAGCCAAGGAGTATACACAAAACAGAGGGCACAACCACTTCTCTCTTCTTTGGGCATATGACTAGACCATTCTAGTCACCTTGAACTGTTTAAAATATCCAAATTATATATATATGTCCTCCCTTTGTCTTCTAAGGTTGCATATGACTGAACTAACTTAAGTTCAGTCTGCCTCAACTTACCATCAGTTATATTCTTAATTATACTCTCTTCAAGTTGTGATAGGCTATAATCAGACCACCTAAACTTATAGAACAGTCTGATTAGCTCGTTCTCAAATAAAATAATAGGAAAGTATAGCCAAGTTATAATCATCGGGTTCCAGCATGTGCGAGGCTTTGAGTCAGACCACCTGAACTTACAAAACAGTCTGGCTCTTTCCTTGATTAATTTCTTTCTGATCCATTCTGTGCGTGGCATTGGGCTAGATCACCTGAACTTACAGAACGATCTGCCCTCTGTCAGGTTCATTTTCTCAGAACAAAAGCAGGAAGAGGCTAAGCCACCTAAACTTATAGAACAACTTAGACCTCCTCGTTCAGAACCAAATAAACAAAGGAAACCCCAAAATAAACAAGGCGACCAAGGGACCTGAACTTACAGAATGCACTTGGTCCCTGAAAAGTTATCCATAGTTAGACCTCTCAAGTCAGAGCAGTCAGGCCACCTTAACTTATCGAACAACCTGATCCTCCATGCAAAACCACAACACTGGGTCTCCCCAAACTTATGGGACCTTCCCAGCCTCCAGAGCAATCATACCCCCTAAACTTATTGAAGGGTCTGACGCTCCAATCAAAACCAAAATAAACAAAGCACTGGGTCTCCCCAAACTTATGGGGACTTCCCAACCTTAATGACCCAGTCAACCCTCATGCAGTTCAACCCTCCATCCTGCCTTTCCCAGATGCAATTTCTTTTAACAGTCTGATTTCAATCAATCAACAAAGTTGAAACTAAACTTGAGCAGACATTCATTTACTTAGTCTGATTCAGTGTCCTGAAAGTCAAACAAAAGTCAAAGTAAGGTTGCACGCCATATACTCAGTCAGAGATGCAACGAGAAATACAGATAAGGGTTATAACTGGGTTTATAGAAGGAAATGAAGGGTTACCTGTCAGTTCCCTGCCTCCAGAACTCCTCTTGAGTTCCGACAGAACTCCCGCAATCGGTGGGTGGACTCCCCACAGAGTCTTGGTGCGGTCCTACGGGTTGCAATCCTATCTGCCGCCTTCCTCTCAGTACCAGGGGACTAGACTTAGAGTAAGGGAGACAGATAGAGAGGTTTTCAGACGCTCGAGATACAAGAGGGAGACTGACTCAACTCCCAAGAGAGGGCCTTGAAACCTTCAGCGCCTTAGGGCCCCGCAATGATGGTCAAACGTCGCAGCCACTTGGTCAAACCAAAGTCAGTCCTCAATGGTCAACTCCTTGACGACCGCCTCAACCCGAGCGATACTCGGCCTCTCTTAAAAGCTCAGCTTCTCCCGCAGGAGTTCGATGTTCATTATCCCACGACCACAACTCAAGCCATGGGGCTAGTGACACGAAATACAGTCCCTCCCTCCTTCGTAGTGAAACTTCAGCGCGATCAGGCTAATTATGTGAATACAGTATGCCAGCCGAGAGACAAACTTGTACTCCCCGCTGACCCCTCAGCTGCTCCGACAAATGAGATGGGTGGCCCATAGTCTGGCAGACAGGATCCGCAGTCTCCCTGCTTGCTTCTGCTGTTCTTGCGTCCGATTGTGCCCTCAACCAGCCTAGCCAGGTGCCAATGGGCCACAGTGAACCAAGACTGCCGGGACAAACCAACAAGTCAAGCAGGGGCGGACCAAAACCAGGACGGACGAGCAGTGGCAGCGGTACGAAGGCGACGATCTTCACAGCTTCCTTAATCAAGATAAATACGACAGCGGCCTAGCCATGAGCAATCGGTGCTGGGTCCCGTTATTGATCACAAGTAACGGAGCTGGCCCTGCCGCATCATCCGATGAGCTTGTACTGAATAAAAGTAAAAGGAAGCAAAAACGAATGGTTCTGCCCCTAAATCATGGCCAGATACGCCCTCCTACTTAGGCCTCTTCTCTCGGTTCCTGCCGAATCTCACCAGCCTCCCGCCTGGGACCCACGTGGCCTCACAAGCCTGCAGATCGCCTACGGCCACTGACGCTATTCCTCCCCCTTCCGCAATCTCAGTTACTTGCGCCCACTCTCCCTCTAGCTCTCTCTCTCCTCTCTCTCTCGCGCGCATGGCCGGTCTCATGCTACTTCCAGCGACAAGGCGAGTAAATGGAATGAATCTGCCGCTTAAACAGGGAAAGGTACATTGCCATACCCGTATCCTAAAGCCGCTTTGCCATTTCCCTGGACGCACCCCGTTTTCCTACTAACGCTCTTTCTACTAATCTACGGCTGAATCTAACCATAGATTCAGACTCGCCTTGATTCAAAACTGCGGACCCGACTCCTTCCTAACCGAGATCGCCCTTTCCACGAGTGAAAACTGACTTTTTCTTCCTCCTCCACCATAGCTCCGCACACTAACTTTTTTACTAATCTCTCTTCCTATCACCTTATCACTTAAACTAACTTCATAATTTAATTCGCAGATACCGAAAACCTCCGTTTTGAATCTTCCCTCACCYGTTTTCACGAAGAAACGGGTGAGATCTCCACTTCGCATTTTCTCCTCGTCTCACCCATCGCCACATCCACGCATGACTTTCTCTACTAACTTCTCAAAGGACTAACTATCCTTCAGATCCGACTTCAAATCTGGATGCACCTACCCCCAAAACCCCTACCTACATCCTTTCCCCACCCGGTTCTGTCAAGATTCGAGCAGGATATCATTTCTTGTTTTCTGCCATAGCCGAGCCCCGCCAACTCTCCGCGCAGTCGTTTTTGTCATATCTCCTATCTTACTACTCTTCCTTCTTTTCTGGCCTCATCACTGGAATCGCCCGGGGCCAAAACCCCAGGATCGTCTCTTACCTCTCTCGATTCCACTAAGGAACGAGAGGGTTATGTCCTTCCCACTGCGCCTCGCTCTGTCTCCTTGCCATCTCCAAATAGCGGGTGCACCTGACGCGCCTCACCGTCTAGGTTCGCTCCACCACTCACCCCCTGCCACCCCCTCCTTCCGCTGCCTCTTGCTCCGCTCAGCAGCACTTCGTCCCACAGCCTCAACACCCCTTTGCTCCGCTGCCTGTCGCTCCTTACGGCAGCGCTTTGTTCCGCCTTGCTCCGCCCACAGCTGTTACACCCTGCCGTAGCTGATCCGCAACAGTCGGCAGGCTGCTCATCGGCTCCTGCTGTCTTCGAGGAACACCTCGAAGAGGACCGATTACCGGATGGCTCGAGCGGCTCTCCACCGCAGGAACTACCGATGCTCATAGGGGAAGGGGACTTTGGGGAGAGGCACAACGATTGGCCGTTCGAAGGAGCTTGGTCCCAATGCTACCGGCTGACCCATGGCCAGTACCGCCCACCCGCTGTAGCAGGTAACGTACATGCTGGCTGGTGCGGCTCCCGCATGTTTCCCTTGTTGGAGGCCCGCGCACGGATGTCGCCGCTACGGGGCTCCCCATGGCACCACAAGGGGGTGGCTTCGGCGCGGCCACGGAGACAATTTTTATAATCGTCGTCCCGACAATCCCGCGAATACGATACATCCCCATGTGACCTCATCGGACCCAAATGTAGGTCTTATACACTCGGCACTACTGGCTCTTCTGCCTTAAGTGCATTTTTCAGCCTCAAGCCTTGACTGCACCGTGTTTTTCTCAGCAACGACGTGGTAAAGAGGCTTCCGCCCACACCCTGAACCCTCGGACCCGCCATACGAGGCCCGCACTCGAGGTCCTCGGTTGCCGTGACGGCCACCTGTAGTCAGTATCGCATCCAAGTCAAGAAGACGTCGGAGCATATAAACACTAATGATGGAATATTTAGCGGATTTTAACTGTCAGAATACAACGGACGAGGGAAAGGAAATGCTAACACCATCCTGACGCCGCCGTCGGCAAAACCAAGGGGGATAGCCCCGCCGGGCCCTCAACGCTATTCTAATATTCGCTCGTTGCCGTCGCTCGACCTTGATCCCTGAATCTCTTTGATAAAAGTCCGACGCTGTAACCGCCAGTGCTCAGGCCCAAGTCTTGGCTTAGCCGTGATGGATGCCTAAATAAATGAACACCGCGCGACGCGCGGGCCTACTGAAAATATTTTGATGCCTCCTTGTTGTCGATGTAGTTCTCCGTATGTATGCACAAGTCACAAATAAACACACCAATCAGGAGACAGAATCCATTTAAATATAAACTTAATCAGAAATAAAATAATCTGGCCAGCGACCAATGCCGACTTTCACGATCATTAATCAGAAGTAAAGATCACGCGCGCCTTAAGTCTGCGCGCCCACACACTCTCTGCTCTAGTCAACCATTAGTCAACATAAACCACAGACGCTGCTGCGCCCTCGCGCGGAATACTCAAACTTTAATCCAGACTTATTTATATCACTTGCAAAAACCAGGGCGGATACCCTTGTAAGGGTATTCGCACCAACACCGTCATCGGTTGTTATCGTTTCCCTGGGCATGCCGCTGACAGGAGGGTTATCAGCAGGGACTAGTTTGCAGGTTCCTACAGTGTTCACCCAAACTCTGTCATAGGTTGCAGTCACCACGCAGCCTGCCGTCTCGCAGCCTGTGCAGCTGCAGGTTACACAGCCCCTGCAGCTAGCACAACAGCCTGTATCACCGGGTCCACAACTCGGAGTCGTGCAGGGACCGGGACAAACACAGTGGGTTCCAAAGACGGCCATCGCCGCTCCTAAACCTTTCACAGGGGTAACGGGGACCTCCATTTTCAGCTCCTGACTAATGGGACCAAAACTGAATATGGGTTTGGGGGTCAAATTTTTGGTTTTTTTTTTTTTTTTTTGGTTTAAGGTTGCTGCCTGCCAAATTTGGTATTATTTGGGTTATTAGAATTTGTGCTGTTGGGAGGC
>BFEA01000481.1:470821-491790 GCA_003427395.1 Chara braunii
GATTACATAAGTTCAAAGCTAGTAGTCTGATTGAGTCCTATGGGTGCATGTGTGCGGCCGCGTTCTACAATTATTATAAGCAAAATCAGGAGGAGGGTATGTATTTAGTTTGTCTCTGCTGCAGGCGAGCCGGTGAAAATGCCGCCAGAAATAGAGGGAGTAGTTTCTAAGTACCCTGATATATTTGAAGAACCGACAGGGGTTGTTGAGAGGGAGGTCGTCCACGCGATAAAGATTATCACAGGGTCTAGTATTCCGAAGGGTAGGATCTATCAGATGTCTCCAGGCGAGCTTCATGAGCTTCGCCGCCAACTCAAGGAACTCGTAGAGAAGGGTTGGATCCGGCCGAGTGTCTCTCCTTATGGATCTTCAGTACTATTCGTACCTAAGAAGAAGGAGGGTACACTTAGGATGTGCATTGATTATAGGGGCCTAAATGCCATCATTGTAAAGAATAGAGAGCCCCTACCGTGCATCGATGATCTGTTAGATAGAGTGCAAGGGTGTCGGTACTTCAGTAAGATAGATCTGAAGTCTGGGTACCATCATATTGCAATCTGGTCCGAGGATCATCACAAAACCGCTTTTCATACCAGGTACGGTCTGTACGAGTTTGTGGTGAATCAGATGCCTTTTGGCCTTTGCAATGCTCCTGGCAGCTTTCAGCACGCTATGAATCAGATATTCCATGACTACTTAGATAAGTTTGTCATCGTGTACCTCGATGAAATACTTATTTTTAGTAAGATTGTAGAGGAGCACGTTGCACATTTGGACAAAGTCCTCAGCCTCCTGCGACAACACAAGTTCAAGATCAACGGTGAGAAGTGCGAGTTTGGCCGCACCCGTGTCTTGTACTTGGGTCATGAGATCTCCGTGGAAGGGTTGAAACCGATGACGCGAAGGTGGCCAGCATTCGTGATTGGCCACGTCTTCAGTCCGTGTCTGAGATGAGATCGTTCTTAGGAATGACAGGCTACTATAGGACCTTCGTTAAGAACTATAGTATAGTGGCCGCTCCTTTGACCGATCTGACACGCCTTGACACCTCATGGGAGTGAACAGACGAGTGCGAGGCTGGTTTTAGACATCTGAAGCATGCGTTGACGCACTACGAGGTCTTGAAACTTCCTGATCCTGATAAGCCGTTTATAGTCACCACGGATGCCAGCCAATATGGTATTGGCGTCATGCTCGCGCAGTAGGAAGGGCCAAAGTTAAGGCCTATAGAGTATATGTCCAAGAAGATGCCCTCTTAGAAGTTGGCAAAGTCCACCTATGAAAAGGAACTCTATGCGGTGTACAAGGCTCTGACCCATTGGAGACACTATCTCCTTGGAAGGTTCTTCATCATCAGGACTAATCATCAGACACTGAGATTGATGAGAACTCAGCCTGTTCTCTCTGACACTCTCAAGCGTTGGATCGAAGTCATTGAGCAATATGACTTTGACCCTCAGTATCTGAAAGGGGAGTACAACAAGGTTGTCGATGCCTTGTCACGTAGACCTGATTTCTCAGGTGCGCTGATTACTGAGTTCAATCTGACGGACAATATTACTCAGTCTTTGGTGGAAGCCTATCGCGAGGACCAGTTCCTATCTGGGATCATACGCTGAGTTGAGGCGAAGGACAAGAAGACTTCTGCCGAGTTTGAGTTGCTCAATGGCTTGCTGTTCCTTGAGAAGGAAAGGAATAAATGATTGTGTGTCCCAAATAGCGAGTCTTTGCGTAGTTTGTTTTAAGGAGAGTGTCATGATGCCACCAGCCATTTTGGGTACAAGAAGACCGCGACCAATCTGCTGCAGCGGTTCTGGTGGCCCACGATGATGTGAGACGCCCAACTGTAAGTGGAGACTTGTCAGGCATGTCGAAGAGACAAGCCCCGTACTCAGGCTCCTCTTGGGCTCCTGAAGCCCCTTCCGATTCCGGAACGGCCTGGTGAGAGTCTGTTCATGGACTTCATGGATACTCTGGTCACCAGCAAGAGTGGGATGCGACACATCTTCGTCATCGTGGATAGATTTAGCAAGTATGCTAGGTTAGTGGCAATGTCGGAAACAACCAGAACAGAGTATGTGATCAGAATGTTTAAAGAGAACCGGGTCAGGGACTTTGGTTTACCGAAGTCTATTATTAGTGACAGGAATGTCCGGTTCACCCGCGAGTTGTGGAAGGCTGCTGTTGCAGAGCAGGGAACTCAGTTGCAGATGACTTCTGGGAATCACCCAGAGGCCAACGGTCAGGCCGAGCAACTAAACCGCGCTTTACAACACCTGTTGAGGCATTACATCAAACCCAACCAGGTAGACTGGGACGAGAAGCTTGCTCTCATCGCCAGCTTGTACAACAACGTTGTACACAGCGCCACCGGGGTGAGCCCAAATAGCTTCCTGCTAACATTCAAGCCTAGACTGCCCCTAGACTTTCTTCCTGAGAATGAGTCCACTGCTGCACCAGGTACCTTGGAATTTGCTTACCGCTATGAACAGAAGATGCAGCAGGCTGTAGAACAGATGCAGAAGGCGTAGGCTGCAATGATAAAGTCTGAAAATAGACACCGCCGGCCTTCTACATTTTAGGTTGGGGATAGGGTCTGGGTTAAGTCTTCAGAATTGGGACAGGAGCACGGGATCTCCCGGAAATTCTGCCCCAGTACTTTGGACCCTGGAAAGTATTGGATATCGTTGGGACAAATTCGGATGGGCCTTCTTATGTTATCCAGATTCCTGGTCATCTCCGTACTTACCCTGTCTTTCACGCCTCAAAGTTACTGATCAGTTTCCATCTCGTTGCTCAATGCTGGCCCCAACCATGGATGGAGAGGTGGACATCGATGATATTGTGGATCACAGAGAGCTGTCGGTATCAAGACCAGCAGGCAGGGGACGTCCTCCGAAATCGAAGCTGCAGTACCGCGTTCGGTTCCGGCATCACACTGACCTGAAGGAGGACCGCTGGTTCACCAGGGAAGAGCTCATGCAAACCGCTCCTCAAGTTGTAACCCAATACGAGAGATCTCTGCAGAAGGGAAAGCGCCCTATGATCGAAGATTGAGCTTCTCAGAGGACTGTTGAAGCTAAGGAGGAGGGAATGCGAGGCCATTGCCTCTATGAGCCCCATAAGGCCCCATTTGTGCAGCCCGTCGGCCGCCCTAAGTGAAGGCAGGCTCGACGAGGCCCTCAGAGCCCTTTTCTGGCCACCACGCAACTCAGGGAAATTCAGGCAATTGCGCAGCGCCAGTTGGTTGAGTGAACCCAGGCCCTGGGCCGCCTATGTGAATGTATGTGAAGCAGGCCCTGGGCTGGATAACGGTACTGGGCCAAACACAAGCCGAAGGCAGTTGGGCAAATGCAACCACTTCAGGCCCAAGGCCTGCTCTCGTCGTGCTGGGCCTCAGGCTACCGGGGCCTACTGGAAGCTTCCTGGGACTGGACGCAGGTAGGCCACTTCGATATAGGAAAGGGTCTGCCTCCTCATTCGGCATTCGGGTGCTGGCTGCATGCTGCGCAAGCGCTGCTGCTGCAATATTTGCTGGCTGGCGTCTACGCTCTCACGGGCGAGCAGGGAAGGAGCACGCAACCATAGTCGAGCTGCGTTACTTTAAGTTGGGTGAGGCGCAGGGTGGTTCTTGGGTGCTAGTGACATCTGTGTGTTGGGGAACGAGGTTGTGAGGGTGGCGAGAGACATACCTGGTGATGGAAGCATGCGACATTGGTCACCATATGCTCGTACTTCGGGAATGTTGTTGACGTCATTTTTCGGCATCGTAGTGTAGGCTAGATAGGATCTGCCACATGTAGTCTGGGCGTCGAGCGCCAGATAGGATATTAACTCAGGTTCTTCGTTGATAATGATGAGACTATTTCAGCATTGTCAATTATGAACTCTTGGCGTGTTCTTATTTGGTGAATCTCGTGATGCAATTCTGCTATTGGTTCGAGGTCACGACTATCTGGACTCATATTTATGATGCTGTTTGATTGCTGAAGTTCGCTATTGCTCATCTTCCTTGCAATTGCTGAAATCAATTTTAGTTTGCCAAAATTTTTTTTTTTTTATGATTTTTTTTTTTTTGACTGTTGGAATTGAGTATGGTGACCGTTTCTCAATGTTCTGAAGTATGTTTGTCCATTGGAATTGTCTGTTGTGAAGATTTTCAAAAAACGTTGAAAATTCTAAAAATTCTCTGAAAGCAAAATTTCATTCAAGTGCATTTTTGCCTTACCATTTCACCCTGTTTTGTTTTTTTTTTTTCGTTTTTTTTTTTTTTTTTTTTTTTTTTTTTTTTTTTTTTGTTTTGTTAATATGGTGTGCACTCTACAGCAAATCTCCTAGCCCAATCAGGAGTTAGGTGGTTTCAGATAGACCTGATACGTGAACGCAATATGTAGGAGTTTGTCGGGCATCTCGGCTCTCGTCCTTTTAAACGTAAACGAGAAACTATTACCAAAAGAGAAGTTGCACTCAGAGTTCCTGGCGAAGAGTTTGACGGAGGAATCGAAGACTCTCTCCAAAGCAAGCTCCTCTAAAGGCATTTCCTGCGAGCAGTCGAAGAACCAGTCGGAATCAAGCAACAGAAGCAGCACAACGGATCAACAGCAGCTGACAGCACAAGGTTCAACTTCCCGCATTCAACCAAGGGCGATCGCATCGTATGAAGATGAACAAGCTTAGAACAGCGACATGGAATATGGGGGGCCTAGGGGACTCCTTTGAGGGGATGAAACGGAGGAGGTTGAGGTCATGGCTGCATGAGCGGAAAATAGGTTGCCTAATGTTGCAGGAATCCAAGCTCAATGAGGATAAACAAGGGAATTTGTGGGGTGGTGGGATAACCCTCAAATCTGGTCCGCTGCCCAACGGACCACAGGTGGAGTGGGCATCCTCATCTACAGGGACCTCCAAGCACATGTTATTGACTTAGAGGCAGATATGTGGGGCGGATGGCATGGATGAAAGTGGTGATAGGAGGCGAAGAGTGAGTACTTATGACCATCTATGCGCTAACAGATTGGAAGGAAAGGTTCAAGTTCTTCTTCAAGCTTAGGACTATCGTCCCAAAGGCAGACAAACTGCTACCGGCCGGTGACTAAAACGTGTCTCTCGACGAAGCCCTTCGTTCGGGAGCAGCGCATGCAGGCAGAGGAGACATGCGCGCCCTACTGGACTTCAGTGCAAAATTGTCCCTTACGGACCCGTTCCCAGTGCTGAATCCAGATGACCCAGGATAAACCTGGTTCTCCCACCTGTATAGGGATAGACAAGCCATCACCAAGAGGCGTCTGGATCTTCTTCTGCTGAGTGAACAGGTAATGGATAAGGTTATATCGGTCCGCCAGATCTGTCACCCCCTGTTGGACCACAAACCAATTGTTGCTAATATCAGCTTGTCCTCGGGCGCAGAATGGGGAAAAGGTTTCTTCTGCCTTAACAGTCAGATCCTTGAAGTTCCAGGTATTGGGGAGTGGGTCTCAGACCATATGTCTAGGTGGGTGGAGCCGAGACCCCACTTCGGTTCAGCATCGGAATGGCTAGGGGGGGGCATTGCCATCGTTGGAGTACTTGATGTGTGCTCTAGGATCCTAGCCAGGGCAAGAAATAAGATGAAAGCAAAATGCAAGAGGAGAATAGAGGAGGCAGATGACTGTATGGAGGGGCATCCGATTTCGGTCATGGTGTGGGCAGCCGAAAGGGAAAGAAGAATGACGGAGGGGAACAGTCTGCAAGAGGACAAGGAGAAAAAATGAGTGGAGATCATGAAGGTAAAGGGTGTGAAAACTAATTATAAATTGACGAAGGAGACATTCCAGACACCGCAGCCCTAGAGGGCACAACAACAAATGGTGGAACTTCGGCATCCCTTCAACCCCTCGCCTCCCATAACGTGCTCAGCAACAGGCATGCTTCAGTATGTAAGGTTGTACTAATCGAATATATTGACCTCGAGGCGCCCCAAGACAGCGTGGACACGGACCTCTCACTGGAGTCTGATATGTGGGAAGATACAACGCCTAAACTGCATGCGGGAGCCAGACTAGACCTTGACCGGCCGCTGACCCTGGAAGAGATCACTCAAACTGTGAAATCTATGACGAAGGGCAAATCTCCAGGGGTGGACAAACTCACAGTAGAATTCCACATTGCAAATTGGACCGTGTTCGACTCATTACTTGTGGAACTATACAATGAGATCCTGATAGATGGTAAATTGGGGAAGGGTATGACACATGGCATTGTCGCAGTTTTGTTCAAGAAGGGAGATAAAGCCGAAGTGAGAAATTGGAGGCCCATTTCTTTGCTAAATGTGTCATACAAGATTCTGGCTAAATCCTTGGCCAAAAAACTATCAAGGTACCTGTCGGAGCTGGTGGCTACAGATCAAGGCGCGTTCGATCTTCAACAACATAGTGACGACGATTGAAACGTTTGAGGTGGTACAGAGGAAAAACTTGGACTACGCTATCCTTTTGCTTGACTTGGAGAAAGTGTACGACAAGGTGGGACGAACGTTTCTGTTCACTACACTGAGGAGGTTAGGTTTCGGGAAAGGCTTATGCACGTGGGTCATTGCGATGAACACCTTCTCCTCATCCTCGATCATGATCAATGAGCACATGTTTGAGCCCTTTCGTCTCACGAGGTCTCTTAGGCAAGTTTGCCCATTGGCCCCACTTATCTTTGTGCTCCAGCTGGAGGTACTGTTGAACAAGATACGCTCCCACTCGGACATTCGTGGATTGAAGCTCCACACAAACAAGGAATACAAGGTGAAGGCACTGACCGATGATTTGTTCGCAGTATGCGAAAATTCCAAGCTCGCATTATCAACAATGAAGCACGTAATGTGCGAGTACGCCACACTGTTGGAAGCATCAGTGAACTGGAGCAAATCAACATACCTCCTTCCAGCGCAGTTTGAGCTTAAGGCGGAATGGGGCATAAAGAGGGTGGTAAAAGGAGAAGAAGAGCGGTTCATGGGGGTGCTAATCAGCCTGCAAATCGAAGCTTCGGCTCAAGGGCTGCTGCTACAGCAACACATATCTTGAAGGTTGGGCATTTGGGGCTCAACTTGGCATCTATCGCTGTTAGGCGGGGCATTAGTGGCCAATGTTGCCCTCCTCCATATTGTGGTTTGTTACCACTGTAAAGGAGCTGGCCGAAGGCGTGGTGAGGGCGATTCGAAGATTGGTGGCACGATTCATCTGGAAACCACGGGCCCAAAACTCAGATTCCTTTATCTCCAAAGTAGCACTGGACAGTCCATCCTTTCCGCGAGAGAAGGGTGGACTAGGCCTAGTGGACCCAACAAAAATAAATCAAACACAACTTTTGGATTGGGTGAAGAAAGTTGTGAGTATGGATGAAGTAGAACATGGGGTGGCCTTGGTAGAGTGCATACTGACGGCAAAATAAGATCTAAGTTGGCCAAAAGATGTTTGGGCGTGTTTTTTTATGTCATCCTTCAGGAAAAAGAGGTTCAAGTCTGGGTTTTGGAAACCCATCAGAAAGAACGGGAAGAAGATGCCGCCGGGCTCTCAGTCCCCCCCTACCTCGAAGGAAGTACTTGGCCAACTGTTGTTCGAAAATCTGGAGGTGTTGGACAACTCACGTTCCCCTTTTGCTCTGGACGATAAATCAGGGACGTTCAGACAAGCCTGGGTGAGGAGGGGAGTAGCTTAAGAATGGAAGACCTATGGTCTTTAACTCTGAGAGGCGGTTAATGGAGACCCAAAATTTCCGCATTTTTTTAATGTTATTTATAAGAAAAGCCGAAGTTTTTTTTAACAAAAAATTGCATTATTCCATAGAGTGCACACCATTATTTATTTATTATTTTATTTTATTTTTACAAACCAAGCCCAGTGCCCCAGGCTGATATTACCAATAAGAAGATTGAGGTCGGGGTCCTCACAGTCTACCCGGAAAGACCGAACCAAACAAGTTGAGAACCGGGCTCATCGTCCCTCATATAATGATGATTATGCTGCTGCTGCTGCTGATCATGATAATGAAGTTCTAATGATTGTATAAGAATTTTGAGGTAATGATACTAATGATGATGATGCTAATGATGATGGTGATTAGTATGTAGAAAATCTTAGAAGTCTATGATATATGAGCAAACCTGGCCTTCTAATCCTAAAACAACCCCTAGCCCTCCCTAAGTCAGGACATTACATCTCAGAGACAATGCCATCCTAGCCAACATCAACCATAGCTATCTTGTTCTCGCACCTAGACTAAACTTGGACCAATAGACTGTCCTGGTAGCACCCCCCAGTTCACCAGTGGATTGTCTTCCTCCCTCGACTAATCCCCAGATCTCTCTACAAGGCCTCACACTCTTGTCATTTGCAGTTTACAGGGCAATGCCCCAGCTCCGGCCAGCATCGTTCTGGCATTGGCATACCAGGGGCACAAAACAGAGCAACTACATAGATATCAGCCCAGATTCGACCATCTCTTAAATCCTATATCCCGAATGAGGAAGAAGGCCAAGTGTCGCTAGGAATTACAGAAAACCAGAAAAATTGGATATCACATGATTGATTAATTTTTTTTTTTCCATGGATATCACAATTGAGCACGAAAAATTCCCCCCCAACCCTCCCCTTTCCCCTTATCCCATCGCTGCCTCCGCCGAAAAAAGAATATATTTATCATAGAAGTTCCTTATCGACCCCGACTAAGAACAGTCCCACACCCTCCCCTGTCCCCCAAAGGCATATAGTTTCCACCCAAAATATGCCTCTGCTTGCCCCTTACCCTAATTCGCCCCACTGAGGTTTGAAATCTCCCGTAGCCCCAGAATAGAGTATTTTCCAAAATCTGCTCATACCCCCTTCAGGGAATCACTACCCACCTTGTGCAGCCCCCGCAGAGCGAGGCTCACCCCCCCTTCCAACCAACCTACCCATTTAGAAAAATAATTTAAAAAACTAAAGGGAAAAAATTAAAATTACTGATTGAAATGATTGTACGAGAAGCATAGAGACCAGATTCTCGTTTTAGAATAACAATTACAAATATAAATAAATTATAGAAAATGTTGTGGAGCTCCACGACAGAATCAAACGTGAACCGCCTAAACACAAATTAAAAAGATAAAGGGTTAATTAATTAGTAATTAATTAATTAAAATTTTTCAGGTATTAAAAAATACCATTCATATTCGTTTATCGCGAAGAACCAATGTTTGAGGTACGGATGATTGAGAAAATATCAGGATTTTAGTTATGATTTTAATTGAAGATCATAATTACGATAATTCCGATGATATCGGAAGTAGTATGACAATTAGTGGTGAGTAGATTGTATGATGGCTAAATAGAAACGAGAATTATCGGAGAATATAGTTCAGACATATAAGCGACTAATAATAAAAAAGAAGAAGAGAGTTAAATAAGAATAAAATTGATGAGAGTCACATTAAGCATATTATTGATAAAACAAATTCGTGGGCAAAGAAAACCAGAAATGCGCGAGACGTTCCTCCACCTTCCTCCCCCCCTCTAAACCTTTTTCCTTACCTCCCAATGCCCACACCTTCCCTCTCCTTGTCCACCTCCTTTACCCCCTTCCTCTTTTATGCCCCATCCTTTCCCCTCCCCCAGCGAGCAGTTGGTACCCAGCATCCTGCCACACCGCCAGCGGCCAGCAACCTGTCACGCAAGCAGCGCCCAACAACCCTCCACGCAACCAGCACACATCATCGGGCCACACGAACAACGCCCAACATTTTGCCATGCGGCCAGCACCACTCACCACTAAGCAGCACGCAGGTCCCCAGCAAACCAAACGGCAAGCAAGTGAGGATAAAGAAAATAACGCGACAAGGAAGGAAGAGATAATTAGAGAGGAGAAGGGGAAGGGTACGAGAGGAAAGCAGAATAAAGATTGAAAAAGGAAAGGAAAGGAGAAGATCATGAAGGAGAAACTATCCCCCCACTCTTCCTATACTCACGCACTTTGATTATAACAAAGATGATGATGATAATGCGACTGGTGAGAACGATCTGTGATGATGATAATGCAACTGGTGAGAACGATCTGTGATGATAAATAAGATGCTGATTTAGAAAATCTCTAATGCAGACACCAGTGTGAATACAGTTGACGAGCAGATGATGGGATTCCACGAGTCGAAGCGGACGAGACAACACCCCACCTGACGACTCCGCACTCGATGACTTCTGTCAATCCTCCTCCCACTCCCCGTGATATCACAAAGCTCTTCTCCACTTGCAGCAACCTCCCTCCCTCCACAAGAACCCGCAAGCAAAAGAGCTAAAGTGAACCTCAAGAAGCCTAACTTTTTTTTTTTTTTTTTTTAAACCAAGTTTCTCTCCACCCGGCATGCTAGCCTGCAACATTGCCCGTGTAAAGCGTGAAGCAGTGAGATGACACCATGTGATTTCAAAAGACAGAAGAGCACCAAGCTGCGCTGTAATTCCCTCCCCTCTCGCCATTTAGTCCCCTGCAAGTCTTGTCGTGAGATCAATCAATGCTCTACCCAGCAAACGAAGCCCTCGCTGCCGCCTGGTCAGCGCTGACATGGCGACATGGCCAAAAAGGGTGTGTCCACTTACCAGCCAGCATCGCACCTACGCACCCCCAACAGCGAGCACACAACCACTAGCAGGGGCCGCTCGCTCCTCCTGAAGCCCTCAATCACTCCGCTAGCCGTTGACGCTTACCCCACCTGTGATACGCCCGCACTCTGCCAACCGCAATGGCCCACTCCCACTGACCTTGCCCACGCTCCCATCCGCATAGCCCGCATGCTCCTACGGAAACATACGCCCACACCGCCAGCAGAGCGCACTTGCGAGCAGCACTCGTCTTTCACGTCAACTCCTCCGTCCATGCAGCTCCCCACCGCCAACCAACCCCCCGCTGCCTGCTAGCACCTCGCCTCACCGCCAATCAAAAAAAAAAAAAAAAGGGTGAAACAGTAAGGCAAAAGTGCACTTGACTAAAATTTTGCTTTCAACGAATTTTCAGCGTTTTTTGGAAATGGTCACAACAGAGTTCCAATGGACAAAAACACTTCAGAACATTGAGAAATGGTCAGCAGACTCAATTCCAACAACCGAAAAAAAAATGAAAACAGTTTACCCCATTAACCACTTGTGTTAACTCTGGGAGGTTGGGTACCACTCAGTGATCTTAAACGGAAACTGAGGGGCCTACAACAAGTGGAAGAGCACTGGCATCAAATCACAGAAGATGTACCCCAAGAGTGGCTTGCGATCCTTGGCCCAGAAGGAACAAACCCTCCAGGCGCATGGTACATCTCAGACACAGAACCTGGCGGCGAAGTCTTATGGAAAATGTTCGAAATACTACCCAGCGGCTTCAGGAGAGTAGAGAGATGGCAGAATGATGGCCCCTTGAATCTGCTATCCTTTGTGGAAGAAACAACAACTGTTGCATGGGACAATCCACGTCAGGTAAGAGTAGTGGAGGTGTGCACCAAAGGGTCGAGAGTAAAGTGTCTATCTTCGGTGGGCAAGTCGACACTGAGAGGCCTATGTATTGACTCGTTGCTATGGGGTTGGTCGGCCAATGCAACAGGGAGAGACGCAGTAAGCCTACATAAGTATTCAGTCGCCCATGGCTATCAGATTGCCACCAAGTCTTTGAAACCACCGACACAGGTGGCAGTATCTCGGTGGCAAGCAATTTGGCAAGGGGACCTTGTAGGGACAAAACAAGATTTTGAGCGACTGTGGAAAAAACTGACCAGATTACCAAACTGTGAACAAGCCAACATTCTTTGGCTGCTTTCCCTGTAAGTAACCCCTTCAGCGGTTTGGCTCCTCAGTAGGGGAATGCAGGTGGAATTGGGGTGTCCCAGGTGTAGATGGTCATTCGAATCCACACGACACTTATGGTGGGATGTCCAGCTTCCAAGCAGATCTGGAAATGGTGGGAATATCATTGGAAGGAGCTCGGCGTCCAGGT
Organism: Chara braunii; assembly: GCA_003427395.1. Lineage (NCBI taxonomy): Eukaryota > Viridiplantae > Streptophyta > Charophyceae > Charales > Characeae > Chara > Chara braunii. The sequence continues at coordinate 482,792 of BFEA01000481.1, forward strand.
AGTGGAATGGGATGAGCAATGGGTGCTGTTGGGTTTCCTTCCCCCCACTCTGAACAGCCGTAGAGGATGGGGCTATGTTGCGAATGTGGTCAGGGGCCTGATTTGCGAGGTGATTTGGTTGGACAAAAACAGAGTAAGGTTTCTACAGAAACCTTTCCCTGACTTGGAAACTAAGAGACACATCAAAGAGGGTCTGAAACAGGCAATCTGGGTGGACTGGAGGAGGATGGCCAAGGCAGGAAAAAGGAAAAGAAGACAGCTAAGGTGGTTTCTGCATACCTGGGCAATGAATGTGACATACCAGCTTCCGGACCTGCGCCATCTTCTGGACCCCTTCCCTCCTCCTTCCTTCCCCTTGCTTCTTTTGGATCAAGATGTGTCTTGCTTGGCCCCCGAAAACCCCTCTCTGTTTTTCGATTAAAGGTACCCCGTTGAGACCTGTATTTTTGTCAGCACTAGTGATTCTTGAAATTTCGTCATTTTTGTAATTTGGAAATGCATGGGAAATTATGCGCGCCTTAGCGAGCGCGCTTAGAATTTGGCTCGACGGTTAGGAATTTCATAATTAACGAAACTCGACGTGTCCTTTCACGCGTGAATGTTCTCGGCCTCGACATGGAAAACTCTGGGAATTCTGTACGAATATGGATAGACGTGGGACTTTCTTTCTTTTCCATTTCAATTTTCAAATTAGTGTAGAAACTCTGGAAAACTGCAACTGTTTTGGGTGCCCATTTTTTTGTTTGTTCGGCGCCCTGCCTTCTCGCACTCCTCTCAACGCCCTCCCACGTGCGCCCGTTTTCTCTTTCTTGATCATCCGAATCTTGGATCCGTTTCACGCTATCCTTCACACTCTTCTTCCTCCCGCTCTAAATCCCGTGCCCGAAAACCCGGTCGATCCTCTCTTTACCCCATCTAGCCAAGGAGAAGTGTCGTGTAAGAAGTGATCCCCACTACGTGACGATTCTGATTGGCTGAGGTCGGACTTCGAGAGATCAACATGACTTTCGACGGGCGATTACCCTCATGCCCTCCCTCGCCCTCCTCTGCCCCATTCTTCACCTTTCCTCGCATCGATCTCCCTTCTCGCAGCTATAAATTCCGCAAGCGCATCCGCAAAACTCTCTCTCAACTCGTCAGCCAACTTCCGGGAAGAAGTGGCTAGATGGTGTATGTACAGCATGAATCGGAAAGTCCCGACGGGCTGACTGTAGACTGGCTGGTTGTGCGCCTGATCGCCACGCCGGACCGTGGGATCGGGGCAAGCCCGTGCAGAACCTAAGTCAGCGGAGTGACGATCGCAGTGGTGGAAGAAGGCACGCGACGACCGGGATCGTTGGTGCATGTATGAGGATAGCGACCAAAGTTGGATGGATGAATGGCCCGGGGCCATGATAGAACTTTACGGCGGATGCGCCTCCTTGTCTCAAATCTGTTCTTTGGTGTGAGTGCAGCTTTACGACAGTTAAGCCGAGAATTCTTTTCATCTTCGGATTTCTGTATGATTGTCATCTATTGCATCGATTTCGCACTTCTTCTCCCCACCTACCTTATGATATGAATGACTATGTATGTTTGTCATGGAATGGTTGCCTGATGGGCCGGCGTTTTGATCAGCCATGGGATGATGGAGCAGGGGTGCAGAGCACACGGAGAACGGAATGATGCATGTCTGCCATTTTCGCACCTTCTGCGATGAGTACCCACGAGTGTAGATGAAAATATTCGGATGAGGAGATCGTAGTTGATGGACTGATCTTTGATTAGGCCAAAGAATTATTGCGAATGGAATGTATGAGAATGGTCGAGTCATTGGCAAGGGCAATGCTGTTGGGATTTTGTTCGAGAATGCAAGAGTGTTTAGATCTGTCGATGATGTGATTGCGAGAGAATACCCCATGGCCTTCAATCCGGAATGCACTGCGCATGCCATCTGCAGTTTGCCTTCGATAACCCGAAAGGCGATCTATCTCCTCATAAAAGAAGAGGGGCGCCACGTGCGACCTGCATGCACGGACCACTTACCATGTCCCATCGGATGTGAGTACTGTCCCCACTGTTTCTTTGGTGGTACCATTAAATCATTGCGAATTCTCTCTCTCTCTCTCTCTCTCTCTCTCTCTCTCTCTCTCTCTCTCTCTCTCTCTCTCTCTCTCTCTCTCTCTCTCTCTTTCTCTCCGAAGTATCTTTGGGAGAAATGAAGGAATGCTCTCACTTTGCCTCACATATCTAAAGTAAATAAAGACGATAGCCGGAAAAACCAAATCGATAGATCGCGTACTGTCGGTCATCATGAGTGTCGGATTGACGATGACTGATTGAGACCGACCCCTGCGATTGATTGGACTGCCATGTGGAATGACGGCCTCAACCCGACTGGGCGCCGGCCTCTCGTATCCTCACCACGTCCCTTCCCGTACAATGAGAAAAGGACACGTGTATGCGAGTGGAACGTACGAGAAGCCGTCGCCAAGATTGGCGGCCGATATTATTTCTCCCCAGAAACTCGGTGCTTAGGATTTGTTGGTGCTGGTTTTGTCATCATCGATACACATTTTCCGCCTTATTCGTTGCTATTGCCATTTAATGAGTTAATCGTGATTCCGTGGACGGCAGTGGCACCCCATTGGCCTAACACTCTGTGCAGCGATTGTTGTCGCTTCGAGCGTTACCAATCAAAAGGCTTCCACTACCGAGTACGGAGTGAGGACGAACATAAGGAACGAGCTACGCGACAGAGGCCCTCCACGTCAGATTCTCAGTTATGCAATGAGCGGCGTCGGGACTTGATCCGAAAGCGAGATACCAAGTACGTACCCACTTCTTTCCACGCGAAGCGGAGAGCAATGGCCCGATGAGAAGTTCAACGATACTTTTTGGATTGAACTTCCTCACGCCGAGCCTCCCGCGTGCGTCTTTTTCTCCCTTGAAACCCCCGCAGTGACGGACCCGCCCTTCTTACTAAGCCGGACCGACACAGGGGATTTTGGTTATGTCCGTGTCCCCACACTCAATTTTCCAAAAATTCTTGGCACACCCCATCTCGCTGTCTTTCTGGGGCCCCCTTCCGCAATTTAAACACTCCGAACGGAAGTCAGCGCAGGGTGTGAGGTTGCGCGTCACATGAATCATCAACCGGCAGGCGTTCACTCGAGGAAAGGACTGGTCCTGTCTCGTTGGATTGAGAATGAAGATAATCAGGCGTTCACGATTAGAAACTAGGTCGAATGGTTAACTTAGGGGAGTAACCAGGGCACTCGGTTGGTAGGGCTGCAGTGGGCCAATAGAAGAGTGTCTCTAGAAATGGATGATCGTCCACTGGGCCACGGTAGTCCCAGACTAGACTAGTCAGTCCACACCAAAGCAGAAGTGCAGTTGTTTAAGAAGTATGAGGATCAAAATCCATAGGAAATCCAATAATGTTTAATGATGAGCGGAAGCCTAGTTGGGAGAACATGATTTGAGACTGCGAACGTCGGTAGCAAGACTTTCTGCAGACCGTATGCCTGTAAGACTGTAAGCTAAGCTGGCTGATGCTGTCAGTACACCGGGTTGAATTGTGAGGTCCCCGACCTCGGTTTGAACTATTAGTGGAAGGATGCCGCAGTTGGATTAAAAATAATAATAAAAAAAGGACCCAAAAATAAAAGACTGAAGGAAAGGTGACAGATCGAGCAGGGTGGAACAGGGGCTAGGTCCCACCTACTGGCATTGTGGTTGTTATGTGCAACATGTGTGGATCTGAGGGGCATTTGTGCGGCGCGTCCATAATCTTGCAGCCTGCATTTGGAGTCGTCAAAAACATTGACGGTTTAGGGCATCGATAATCTTGCGGCCTGCGTTTGGAGCCACCGAAAACATAGACGGTTGAGGGTTTCGTTGGTTAACACCCTGTGATGTTATTGGTCAGCCTCTTGTCGTTGGCGTGCTCTGCCTTGTACACAATAAGAATTGCATTGCATATCCTAATATCAAGAATCGAACACATGACCTCCCTCATGGGAGTTGCACATTGTGTTTGTCGTATCGTAAATATTTACAACAGTTGTGCTATGCGAAGTTCTTCCCCCCCTCCCCCACCCCCTGAAAAAAAAGCCTTAGCTCAGTGGGTACATCATTGAACTATTGAAATACAGACCCGTGTTCGAACCTAGATGATGGAACTTGAGTGTAAAACTTTATTTTATTAATTTTAAAAGCACTGTGAGATGGGAATGATATGTAACACACCTGATGATTGTGGTTGACGCAGAGACACTACGTCATAATCGAGCCTGCAAGCAGCAAACAAAACCCAACACACAACAAAACAATAACAGAACGCAAACACATGCAAACTTCCAAAGTAGCGGAGAGAAGAAAGCATAAAAAATACAATGTTGTCCATAAATATTGAAACTTCGAAGTTAATGTCAGTACCTATTGGAAAAAAGGGGAAGGGACTAGCATGTGGATGTGTATCTGGCGCTGGATTCAAGGTGAAGAGGTCCCCCCCCCTTCCAATATCCTGCTCGGTCAAACCCCTGGATCCAAGGGTAATCAATGCTGGCAGGAAGCCCACAATGGTGTGTCAGATGTACTCCAATCTCAGTCTGTATAAGGGACGCTGAACCAGTTTTCCAGCAGGTGATGCTCCCCGCCAATAGATGGAGCCTCTCCCCAAGTGCTAGTGGTGCCTGCTCTTATCAGCACCACTAACACTGGTGGGAGTTAAAAAAAAAAAAAAAAGTCATGAGAACGATGCTCATTTGGAGTCTAGAAGGGATACCCTTCAAAAAGCACACCCACCAAATCTACTCCTGTCCTCCATCGACAGCATTGTCACCACCTTCCTCACTCCCCTGATGCGCCCCCTTCGTCTTCACTCCCGACATCACCTTCGCAATGATGTTCATTACCAGCAGACGATGCAGAAGGTGAAGATGGCGACGATGATGATGATGAAGACGAGGACGAGGCATTACAATTGTCATCATCCAGGATGACTGACATCCGCTTCCCTGCCTGTTTCATTGCCTCTTTTGTGACCAGGTGGGAGGATGTCGGGACATCTGGAGCTGCAGCACCCGTTTTCCTGGTAGCTTTCTTAGCAGCTCTCGATGCTGCTCTCTTCGCTGCTTTCTTAGCAGCTTTCTCCGTCGGTGCAGCCTTCTTTGCAGCCTTCTTCGCAACCTTATCCGCTTTTTTCCTCTCGGCCACTTCAACATTGCTGGGGCGTCCTCTCTTGTTTTTCTTGGGCGGTGAAAGATGTTATTTGGCAGGGCATTTTTCCGCAACATGGACTTCAACAACATGTTGCTGCTCCCGTTCTTTTGCTCTGCTGCTGCCCCCTAGGCATCTACCTTCCACCCAATCGCTTGTCTCTCGTGCCCGCAACGCACGCTCGCGCTCCTCAACGTTGTACTCCACTAAGGGGTCTGCTCGCTCGTGCCTCTAACTCCTCCTCAATAAGCGCTCTCTATGCCTCCCCGGCGCAGTGCAGAACTGCCACTCGTTCGTGTAGTTCTGAATATGTGCGATGTCATCCTCTTCATCCATCATGTCGTCAAGTCTTTCATTGCGCAACCACCTTCTTGCCAAAGGTAGATCACCTTCATCGTCCAACTCTGCAATGACAACGCTATCGTCCTCTGCGCCAGCCCCCATATCCCCGGTGCTCTCCTATACTTTTTGCACCCTCTTGTTGTGATAGAGCTATGCCTCCGCCTTGTTCTCCGCATCTGGTAAGTCCTCCATCCATGGGATGTGGACATCGTCCTGGCCAGTACCCTTCTCTTGCCTCCACTGCAGCTGGAGATTCCAATTATTGTACACGAGCTTGGCAAGACGGCCCGACAACAACTTCGTTCTCCTCCTGCCGAAAATGAGCTCGTGCAAGCTCCAGTTGCACTCACAAGCGGCAGAGGGGCTTGCTTGTCCGAGTAGCTTGATCGTGTGGGGCTGCAGGAGGTTCAGGCGTGACCCCCACCACATGGAGGGGGCCCTTAATCGCGCCCCATCCAATGCCTCTCTCAACCCCAATGCACCTTTCATGTGAACCCGGTCGTCCACTTGCCAACTGATGTCCTTAAAATCATCTGGCGCGGCTCATGTGTACAACCATATGTTGAAGCCCATCTAGATCTCCGTATCGTGGATGGCAAACTGTGCACAGAGCTCTGGATCCAAAAATGTTGTTGCACAATGCAGCTCCGATGTCATGAATACCCATCGATCCATGAGGATCGATTCCACCTCCGCTTTCTCAAAATCCATAAGGACTTCTAACTTCCTGATCCTGTCCACTACGGCGTTCATATGATGATAAACCTTGTTGATGGTGACCCCTGAACCGTCCACCATCTTCAGTAACTTCACGATAGCCTCCGTAGCATTGATGGACTTCTCAACATCATCCCAAAAACCGTCGTCAAGGATAATAATCGTGGCAGATCGGTCCGCACTATGCTAGGCACCCAGCCCTTCGCACTTGCTGCAAGTTGGAGGGCATTCTTTCGGTCCGAAACAGACTGCATCATGATAATATTTGTTGAGAATCTTGTCACTCCCGGCCTCTTTAATTGTGCCCCACCTGAACGTTTAAGGAAGAATGCACGAACCTTGTCGTGGTTCATGATGAACTTCCCCAACTCGTTCGCTCTTTTGATCGTCCTGGAAAACCATCCAATTCGCTTGTCGAAGTCCTCCAATGCAAGGTCGAGGGCATGCACTGTGCAACCGACCCTGAAGATCCAAGGGTACTTCTTTTCGACAAGCTTCCCCGCCTTAGCACAAACTCTTACATTGTCCATGATCACCCCGACCACACTCTTGGGTCCAATGTCCTGGATTGCAACATCCACGATGTTCTAGTACGCTATGGATTCCTTCTCATTCCCTTCTACACAAACAAACCTCCAGAAGACGGTCCCTACAGGGGAGGAGACCATCACATTGATGTGCGGTCTCCCTCTCGTATTGGACCACCCATCCATCTGCACCATACACCTTGTTCTCTCCCACTTCTTTGCAATCATCCGCACATCCTCGATGCACCTCTTGTTCTGGCAATCCAGTTGACTGTTCCTCGCGGCCTCCCTGCTCTGCATCCGCCATGAGGGATGGGTATTCCGTATAGCGTCAACCATGTCAAGGTAAAATTCATTCTCGACCATATTGAAAGGTTGGTTCGTGCAGGTGAACCAGGTGTCGACCTTCCTTGATGTCATCTCGTTCTTCGTGATGATGCTGTTTGTCTCCTCTAGCACCATTTGCCGCACAGATGAAGCGGATCGTTGCGTGTCTGACGTTGCGACTGCCCTTCCCTTGTCCCTACCCACGTTATCCACACCTGTCGGTGCAACAACCAAACTAGACCCACTGGGAAGACTGATGTTGTCGTCCGCCATCGCCACATCAGCCAGAGTCTGTTTCAACCCCTGCGTCCTTGCTTCTTTTTCTTCGTCTTTGAAAACTTTTCTGCTCTGCTCTGCCGCATAAGTCCCCTTTGAGTAATGATCCTTGATACGGGGTAGGGCTGTCTCTTATACACATCTAGATGTGTATAAGAGACAGGATGAAGCGGATCGTTGCGTGTCTGACGTTGCGACTGCCCTTCCCTTGTCCCTACCCACGTTATCCACACCTGTCGGTGCAACAACCAAACTAGACCCACTGGGAAGACTGATGTTGTCGTCCGCCATCGCCACATCAGCCAGAGTCTGTTTCAACCCCTGCGTCCTTGCTTCTTTTTCTTCGTCTTTGAAAACTTTTCTGCTCTGCTCTGCCGCATAAGTCCCCTTTGAGTAATGATCCTTGATACGGGGTAGGGTGTCCGAGAATTTATAATCGCAGTACTTGCAGATCCACCATTTGCCACCCTTGGTTGGATCTTTCCCTGCGACTCCTTCTAGGTGGCAATGTCGCTTGATCATAGCGGCAATGTACTTGCTACTCGCCATTCTGACCTGCAAACAGGGAGAACCGTCGGACAGAAGCCAAGAACTCAGCCTCATCCTGCATCATCTCTGGAGAACACCCCCTATCCATCTATCCTTCCCATCTGCTCCCTCACCTCCTCAACACCGCATTACAGTAGAAAGAAAAAAAAAAAAAAAAAAAAAAAAAAAAAAAAAAAAGCGAGTTATTGCCTTTTCCGAGTTTTCCCACAAAGCAATTACCGTTTGCTATGATTTGTGGATCATTTGCCACATTCTGCAATGGAGGATAGGATGAGGAGGGGAAGGGAGGAGGAAGAGGAGGACGACAACGAGACAAGATGTCGTTCGGAAAACATGTCCCCCACCCCTTTCCCCTCCCAGCCCGATTAGCTCCTAACCCCCCATGAAATGAGCCTTGTTACACCCCCTCCTACCACACAAACCCCACAAAAATAACTTTGCACTACCTTTGCAAAATACGAATGTCCGAAGAAAAAAAAAAAGAAAAAAAAAAGCCTTTCACGAACGGAAACAAGGAGAGATGAGGGAGGAGAGAGGAGGAGATGAAGGAGGAAAATTTGAGAGATGGAGGAGGAAAGATGGAGAGATGGAGGAGGTGAGGAGGGCAGATGGAGACATAGGTGGAAGAGTAAGATATCATCTGGAGGAGGAAACACCATTGCAGATGAAATCTGTTCAAGGTCTCAATGCAAAAAAAAAAAGAAAAAAAAAAAAGTGCTGAGGCCGTAACGAGCAGGAGAGGAGATGGAGTAGAAAGAGGAGGACATGGAGGAGGCGGGTGAAGAGGTGGTCAGGAGGAGGAGGAGGAGGAGGAGGAGGAGATACCACGCCAGTTCGGGACTTCAAAGTTCCCATGAAAAAGAAAAGTGACCAAGCCGTGATAACAAGGATGAGAGGTGGACGAGGACAAATGGAGAGATGGAGGGGAGATGGAGGAAAGATGGAGAAGGAGGGATGGAAGAGAGATGGAGGAGGAATACCAGAGGAGAGGAGGACGACGGCGAAATAAGGAGGAGATACCATGACAGTCCGAACTTCCAAAAGCTCCCGTTAAAAAAA
>BFEA01000481.1:495602-525076 GCA_003427395.1 Chara braunii
TGCAGGGAAGCGGACGATATGGCACAGGGCCCGACGGAAATGCGAATTGGTGGTGCCTCACGGCTGCGGGGGCATTGCAGAAAGATGGCTGCCCGTCATGAGGGCATATGACACAGGGCCGGACCGTCAGTCCAAGGAGGGTGTCCTGGAAAGTTGCGGTCACTACCAACAAGGGCCTGCCGAAAATATTTTTTGGCCCAGGGGCGCGACAGGGTAAATCGGCCGTCGGAGGGGCGCGACACAAAATAATGCAAATTACAGGGGCGCCAGACAAATTTTCCCAAAAAAAACGTTCAAAAGAAAAAAAGAAACAAAAAAGCCCTGGGGCTATGTCCCACTACATGCGTTTTGCCATGCGGCCGTTTGGTTTCAGATCACATGTGGCCGGGGGTGACACCTGGAGCGAGATACCCACTAGCCATGTATACGGCCACACCTGGAGCGAGATACCCACTAGCCATGTATGCGGCCACACCTGGAGCGAGATACCCACTAGCCATGTATGTGGATTAGTGTGACGATGTGGGACGGGTGGGGGACAGGTGGGTGGCAGCGTGAACTAGGGAAAATAAACGCAAAAACCCATTTAATGACCAAACAAATGAAGAAAAAACTGCTAAAAAAGAAGAGAAAGTGCTCTTCTCACAGATGGTGTCTGCTCCAGCCAGGGGTGTCAGATGTCAGGGTATGATTCACTGACCATGGCTATGGAAGTCAAGACGACTGCATGTGAGTGGGCAAATGGACCATATTCATTGACAATAGTCTGAGGCTTCCTAACAGGCCGCAGTGCACGCTGTTCGGTTGTTCTGACAGAAATTCTCTTTGGCAAAGGAGGGCAAGAGTATCTCCTTACACCATTTGCAGTGAAAGTACCTATGGTACCAGTTCATATTTGGTTACCTGAAGCTCATGTAGAAGCACCCACCGCTGGATCTGTTATCTTAGCGGGAATTCTCTTAAAATTGGGAACTTATGGTTTTTTAAGATTTTCCTCCCAAACACCTCCCAAACCACAATCAATTTCCAGCGATGAAGCCATTCGTCTTTCCCTTCGCCGTGAATGAAACGTGCGTGATTTCATGAGCCAAAAAAATTAGTCTCGATTTCACGCACGTTTGGGACCGCCACAGGACCCCCACAGCAAAAACGAAAGAAAAACCTACCCATGGGAGAGCAAAAAAAAACATCCTTTTCCCGGGCTTAATTCACAAGAACAGGCTACAGTTGATTTCCTGCCAAATCCACGATGCCTGACAGTCCCACACCTTAAACACTAGTCCACATACACCACATACGTCGGTAGTGGGATCTCTCTCCTGCAATCCGTCGAAGCTAAGTAATCTGAACCGCCAAGATTTGGTACTGTCTATCCCGATATCTGCATCTGTCTGCCAATGAGAGACAAAGAAACAGTTTGTACTATGCTAAATTTTGATTTTTTTTCGGCGTCCACGAGGACGCAATATCAAGGAGGTCGTGATGTGGGGGTGATATTGCATCGAAGCGGCCCTTAAATTTTGAAGGAAAAAAGGCAGAAAAAGGCCGTCCGTCATTCTAAAACGAAAATCTTACCTGCCTCTGACATCCTACGCCCACGGATCATGGAAGGTCCCACGAACTTGGGCGATGAGACTTTTTGATTTGTATTTGGGCTTTGTTGTGGGGAACATGCATGGTATGGTGTTTGTTGTTGTTGTTGTTGTTCTTCTTCTTCTTCTTTTAAACACCCCCGCAGTGCAAGTGCTGCTGGTAAAAGCAGACAGCACTAGCACCCGGGAAGGGACTCCATCTATTGGTGGGGAGCATCACCTGCTGGAAAACGGGTCCAGCGTCCCTTATACACAGAATGAATCAGGATAATGTCAGGAAATACAACTGAGAAAGACACCTGCCAGAAGGAACCTCTTCACCCTATGTCAGGCGCCAGATATGCTGCTACTACACAATGGTTCCTTCCCCACCCTGCTATCGCCGCCTTCTCCAGGACCCACGCAGACCTAATAGATGGTACACGGTGGACCAAGGCCATGAAGGATGGGTGTTTTTGGAGGATCGGGACCCTGTAGGAAAGGTAAAGGGCTGGTCCTGGGAAGGAAGAGGGACCCCGTGTTGGGCCACCACTGCCCACCAGACCCCCCAATGACTGGACCCCTCCCCAGCTGGAGCAGGGTCGTAGACCTGAGAAGGCCATAGAACCCGGACGACAGAATGCCAAGCCGCCAGGCCCACAAGGCAAAGAGAAGCAAGTTCAAAAACAATCCGAGCCCCGGGAGAGACAAAACGGGCGGACCTAGGGTCCCTTAGCTAAACGGTACTTGCCCGTAGAGAAGAAGCCAGAGGACATACAGAAAGAGGATGGGCACAGGAAATCCCCCCAACCCGAGTCTCCATCACCCGGGGCAGACGCGAGCCAGCCTGCACAACCAACGCTAAATGGGTCTCCATCACCCGGGGCAGAGGCGAGCCAGCCTGCACAACCAACGCCAAAGGGGTCTATGTCGCAAGATGCTGAAGTACAGAAGATCTGCAAACCAAAAAAACCTGTTCGAGGATGCCTTCGGCCCCGAACCAATGGAGATTGAAATCATCCCAGGCGCACCTCCTCCGCCCGAGGTGGAGATGACCAAAGCCCAAGAGGATGGCACGCCCCCGACAGAACAAACACCACGGACAGAAACGCAGTCAGAAGCACATGAGGACAGTAATGGGAGAGGGATGGCTCTGCAGCATGTGGCGGAGTGGCTGATGGAAAACCTCCGCCTGAAGTTCCGGAACAAAACTGAGGAAGCTTGGGACACAGTTTACAGAGATCTGATACCCCTGTTGGAGACCAGCCCAAGCCTTCACACTGCTCTGACCCAAGGTCTACCAAAAGGATCGAGCTGGTCTCAGATCTGTCACAAGCTGTTATGTATCGTGCTCGCCAGGTTCAACCCCCCCCCCACCTCTGAACATGGCCCGGAAGGAGAGGACGGCCCCACAGGCAATGACACCCAGGGAGGCACGGGCCAAAACGAGACGCAACAGCATAACAACGCAGAGGAGGAGGGCTCTCAATCAGACGTGCCGGGTCACACAACAACTGGCGACAGGGCAGGCCAGCACGACACCCGGGAGGCAACTCACCTAGAACCCCAAGACCCCCCTTCCTCTGACACGATCCGGGACGAAACAGAAGGCACACAGCCAGATGAGCGGGGCCGCACAACATCACGTGAACAGACAGACAGTCCCCCTCCAGATGAGCGAGACCGCACAGCATTACGTGAACAGACAGTCAATCCCCCAAATACAGAAAGGCGACCGCACCCAGCTACTGCGGAATGGATGTGCAGGCCCGGGCAAACACAGGAACAACATCATACAGACTTACAGGAACGCCTGTTGGAACGGCGGGACGGTGGGGACGCTAATCAGACCCAGAACCAACCCTCTCAATCCCGAGCCACAGAGCCGGAAGATGGTCTGTGCCTGGCATTGCCGGCCTGGGAGGCTGCCACACCAGCACCTCAGCCAGTTCCCCCCGGCCCCCCGCCCCCCCACCATGACTCCCCTGTCCCCCCACCCCCTAAGCCCCCGGAGACTGCCCTTACCAGCAGGAGACAAAAAATACGCCACCTGCTAGAAAGGGCTCCCCCCTCCCTGACCTCCAATAAGGGCATCATGCTCCTCCCAGTCAGACGAACACATGGGGAATGGGAGGTGGGGCTGTCAGTACCGCCTGACGCAGTACATGGCGAGGTATCCCTCCAGGGCCGCTCAACCCTCTTCATCTCATTAACATCTTGGGCCGACAATCTGATCCTGCGAAAACAGGACATTTCAAGGCTGACTCTGGGCCTTCTCCCGGAGGGCGCCACCTTGGCCCTGGTAATCTCCCATGGGCGGGACAGGTTCGGAATCAGGGACATATACCTGCAGTATGACCAACCCAACACGAATAACCTGCGCTGGTTCGATAAGGAGGCCCTGTTGGACCTCCAAATCTTAAGAATAAAAAATGGTGACCTCTGGTCAGCAACTGAGATAGAGTCCTGCCTGGTGAGCATGCTTAGGATGCATGTACTGCAGAGAGGCAGCTTCCTGGACTCAGCGAAGTGGCTGCCTTTACAATAAAAAACAAAAAAAACAAGGAACTCACGCACATTGTTCACGTTCGGTCAAAGAAGTTAGAGCAATAAAAGATGAATGTGGTAGACGCGCTCTATGGCAGGGATAAAGTCTGGAACCTCTATAAACGGCAAGCAGATCTCGACTTGCGCTCACTTAACGTGAACGTCCTAGCTTCAGCAAGGGCCTCCAAAAGACAGACCATAGTAGATCAACTAAGAGGCGTGGAAGGAAGGATATGGCCAGACGTTATATGCGTACAAGAAACTCATTTGATGGACACCCCTGACCACAACCATACGCACAAGGAAATCTGGCCGCATCAGGCCTTCCGGGCCCACGCCCCGCGCCCAGGCAGCTGCGGAGTCGCCATATGGATCCCCCCAAGATCCAAAGTAGAGATGCTTAACTGGGCAGCGGACCAAAACGAAGGCAGATGGGTCTACCTCCTGGCTATGCTGGAACTGGAAGTGGTCAATATCTTGAACATATACGCACCCAATGACCCGTTGGAGAGACGAACCTTCCTGGAGTCCTTGAAGGATAAGCTACCGGTGGGCATCCCCACAATCGTGGTAGGGGACTTTAACGCGACACCGGACAAGTGGAAGGATAGATGGAAGATTCCTTCCCACTGCCCGGTCTACATAGAGCAGGACAAGAGCATGATCACCGACCGCTCTCAATCCCTTAATCTTTTCGATACCTTTTGGCGGAGTCACCCAACGGCACGCCGCTTCACATGTTACCGGAAAAGTGCGAAAGTGAGCGCCTTGAAATCACGCATAGATCTGATCCTCCCGTCTGAGGACCTACAAGGGGGTCTGCAGGCAGCAGAGATCTTCCCCAGAAGCCCTCAGCCCGGTTTGGACCATGCCATGTGTCTGGCAATTTTTTCTTTTAGAAAGAAGTCTGACCAAGGCAGGGGCTTCTATAAGCTCAATACATCCCTCTTATCTTATGATCGATTTACAGGCTATCTTAAGGACGTATGGTCCTTTTGGAGAACACAGAGGGACCAAATCGGCGATGACATATTGTGGTTCAATAACGGCCCAGCCTTTTTAGGCCGCAAGTGCAATGAATACTCGAAGCTACTCGCGGTCCGGCGCCATGCGGAGGAGTTAAATCTTCAGCACCAATTACAGCAATTGCAATTACAGGAAGACGAACCACAAGCCCAAGAACAGCCAAATGACTTAGCTAAGACTATCCAGACCTTGGAAGGTCAACTCATGGGCTACATGGAACACAAGTGGCAGGGAGCCAGGATCCGGGGCAAACTCTCCAAGTACAATACGGAGGGTGCAGTGGATGCTAGATTTTTCACAATGGTCAAGGCCAGAAGAGGGAGATCGACAATCGAGGCCTTAGAGGACCCGAATGGCCACCTGGGACCCCTCTATACATCCACGGCCGCGTGCACGAAAATAGCGAGAGACTTTTACCAAGAACTGTTCACCTCGGAATGTCGGAATCAAGAGGAAGGGAAACGAGCGAAAGAGATTGATGCATTCTTATACCCACTTACGAAAACCCTCACAGATCAACAAAGGAAGACTTTAGACGCACCCATATCGAAGGAAGAGATATGGGAGGCGCTCAAGCAAATGGACGAGGAAAAAAACCCAGGCCTGGATGGACTCCGCAAAGAATTTTGGGAAATCATGTGGCCTAATCTCTCACAGGACCTCATGGACTTTTACCATGCGGTCTGGGATACGGACAGATAGGCGAAATAGTGGGGCAAGGAGTGTTGACGCTCCTCTACAAAAAAAGGGCGAGGACTAACATCATGAACTACAGGCCCATTACCCTCCTCACTGTGGTCTACAAGCTACTAGCAAAGGCACTAGCTAACCGAATGACGCCAGTCATGAGAGACATCATTCATCCAGACCAAACCGACTTTATCCAAGGCAGAAACATCCAGGATAATATTCTCCTGGTCAATGAGGTGATCAAACTATCAAGGCAATCTAGAAACAATGCTGCAATCATCTTCATCGACTTTGAGAAAGCATACGATCATATGGACTGGTTCTTTCTGGACAAATGCCTACACAAACTATTCTTCGGGGAAAACTTCCGACATTGGATCGAGATCCTCCATGAGAATGCAACCACCAGGGTCATGGTAAACGGCAATCTGCCCCCCCCCCATCTGCCTGTAGAGGTCGGTGAGGCAAGACGATCCCATAGCACCCTACCTGTTCGTTATTGTTATGGAGGCGTTGGCCGCCAACTTGAGATCCCACAAAGATCTCAAAAGGATCCAGGTGGCGGCAATACCTAGAGAGGCAATACCGGTGTGCTCACTGTTCGCTGACGATCTGACGTTGATGGTGGACGCCTCCAAAGAAGCAACGGTAGAGGTGCAACACATGATGGACCGTTTCTGCGCATTGTCGGACATGAGAGTGAATTGGGGAAACAAAACCCTGGGATGGTGGATACACCACCAAGGAGTGAGACCCCCCGAACAACCCTGCCTCAACTGCCTCCCCAAAGAAGCACCTATTAGGGTGTTGGGGATCTCTATGACGACAGAAGGCAGACCACCAACAAACAACGAGTGGATCTCCTCGCCCCCCTTGGCCAAAATGACCCTTTGGAGGGACAAGCACACCTCGCTATTTGGCCGTGCTCTGATCATAAACAATGTTGTTCTGGCTTCAATGTGGTATAAATCGGCCATTTGGGCCCTGGACAAGAACGCCTTGCGCGTCTGCGACGACAGATTGCCGCCTTCCTATGGCGAGGTGATCACGAACGACAAAATGTTTTGAATCGGGTTGCCTGGCACTCCATTATTCAACCCAAGACCCGGGGAGGGTTGGGTATCATCGATCCCCTGTTGCAGACCAAAGCACTTGCCCTGCAATGGCTCAAGCGCCTCCTTTTCAACCCGGAGGTCCCATGGAGAGGGCTGGCCCTGGAACAGATCTCACGTTTAGCACCGCAAGTACCAGAGGGGACTGACCCGATGATGTGGTTGGAAATCAGAGAATGGTCCATCCCTCGAATCAGGGAGCAGCATCGGGACCCCCACTCCAACTGCCCCAAGCAAGCAGCTAGAGCTGATTTGCAACACGATCCCTTCTAGCCCTCCCTGCTCAGGACATGGAGGAGCCTGCCCCCCCCGGACGACATAGAACCAGAAAGATGGGAGGAGGTGGTGCGCCAACCCCTCTTTGGGAACACGCGGGTGGTAGACTCGACGGCCCGCATGCTCCTTTACACTGACACCCCCTGGCAGATTTGGATCAGGAAAGGGATAACAAGGGTAAAAGACATATGGGATATGGACAAGAAGGACTGGATCGGGCCCGACCAACTCCGCCAGAGGCTACGGTATTGCCACCGACCGTACGAAGCCCTGGAGAAATTAATAGAAATGATCCCTCTAGCATGGTGGAAAATCCTTCGCAAAGGCCCCCCCTTGCAAAAACTGGACTGGGTTGCAGACAAGGACCGGCAAGGCCAAGTGGGCAGGGTCGTCAATTGCCCCCGGGATGGGACTGTAGTTGTGCGGCTCTCACCAGTGGGACAGGGTAACGTCATCCAAAGCGAGCCTAGCACCGCTAACCTAACATGCCAAACTGCGGAGGTGTATAGAATCCGAGTGTTGCACGAGGATGAACAATGGATTGCCTACTACCCCAACACCCCCCTGCACCACTTAGCCCTGGATCCGGGGGAGTGGTCGTGGTCATTCCAAGGTAGGCAAGGCAAGAAATTCACAAAGTCTTTATATGCCTTAACCGTCAAATCTGCCTACAGGCTCTTAAGACCGAAGGCGGCACTGCGCGAACAGGTGAGGGAATGCTGGAGGAACCACCTCAATATTAGCAATCAGGAGCTGAGACCCGTACGATGGTTCAGAACAATCAAAGAAAAGCTAGCTAAATGGGCCTCACTCCAATGGCAGACAGAGCATCGCTGTCTCCCAACTAACAACTGGCTCATAGATAGAACGTCCATGGAACAACAAGGGCGGGCTCTCCCATGGTGTAAACTCTGCACAAATGCGTTCCCACCCCGGAAACGGCCAGAGACAATCGAACATATCTTTCTCCAGTGCCCTGGGGCACTCTGGTTATGGAGATGGTGGGATAGAGTGTGGGATCATCTGGGGACAAAAGTCCAGTGGCCATGGGACTGGAAGGCCCTGCTATGCGAAACCTGGCCCGTGGGTCTGACAGAGCAAACAGACGAGTTCACTGGAAACATGCTCAGGATGGGACGGCGGGCGATCCTCTGGGCACTCTGGCATCGACGCTGCACCTTTGAAATGGAGGGGGCACGGCTAGAAGGGCCTGAGTTCACAGAGAGCGTCCAGCTCCAGATCCAGACAGAAATAACTGCCAAATGGAATGTGGTCAAAGCAAGAATTCAACCCCTTCACAAACCAAGCGACATCAGACAACAAATCCAGGACTTCAGCTCAAACTGGCTTGGGGATGCAAAGGGAGGGAGGATAGGTAAGGTGGAATGGAAGGGAGAACCTACAGAAATCACAGCGGCAGGGGAGGACCAATCAGGGGCGGAGATCATAAGAGACTACCAACTGCGCTTCAATGAGTGGACTAATGTGGACGCTGCAATCCCTCTAAAATCACCGGAACATTTCCCAGACTTCTTCCCTCCCCCGTCCCACCGCCTGGTGGATATGACGTGGTACGGAATGGACTCCGCTGGGCACTCGGTGTGGTTAGATGGGGACTGTATACGGCTTAGCCTGGGCTACTTTAATGACTAGCGGGATGGGGGACTGCACAATCCCCTGGGTAGCAGGGCAGTCAATGCCGGCAGACACTGCCTACTCTTGGTCATTCTCATTTTCTGTACATGGGACCGGCAGGCGTGGCCTTAGTTAAAAAAAGAGAGAGAGAAAATGCAGGTAAGGGGTGGTAAGGGGAGGGAGGAACCAGTGTATAGAAGTAGGTATCTGGCGCCGGTTCCCTGGTGAAGAGGTTCCCCCTTCCCTACCTCCTGCTCAGTTAATCCCCTGGATGCCAGGGTAATCAATGCTGGCAGGAATCTATCATCACRGCCTTTTCTGACATATTCCCATTTCAACATGTTTATGGGACGCTGGACCCGTTTTCCAGCAGGTGACGCTCCCCACCAATAGACGGAGCCTCTCCCCGGGTGGTAGTGTTGTCTGCTCTTATCAGCAACACTAACACCGGCGGGGGGGGGTTTTTGTTAAAAAAAAAAAAAAAAAAAAAAAAAAAAAAAAAAACTGAGCTAGGCCGCTGGATAGAGTCATTATCATAGGACTAACCAGCCCAGTTTTTTTTTTTTTTTTCTCTTTCGTTTTGTTTTTTACAGGATCTGTTGTAAAGAGGATTGGACTGAATGCCTGAACCTGGACGTGTTTTAAGCGGAGATGCAGAAAAGCAGTTCGATCTCTATTTTCTGCACCCTTCCACAAGCCACTCCAGATTCAGGTGTTCAATCCAATCCTCTTTGCTAGTGGGACCTGGCCCCAGATGACTCACTCAACCTGGAGGATGCATGGAGAGCTCAATTGCAGAGCATGAATGCCAGGTGAGGATTTGCCTTCGCAATTCCTAGCCGTTGATGAACACATAGCCCAGGTAAATTCAATCTTGTGTCTAGTCTGACACAGCCGGTGGCCTTTTCAGCCCAGGGCGAACCCACAGTAGGACATTCTCCACTTGGGACGGTTTTCCTTCTTTTTTTTTTTTTTTTTTTTTTTTTTTTTGGACGAATAGCCCATATGTAAACCCACTATCCCCGCCGTGGTAAGAGAACCGTCAGGAGAGGGTTTGACTGTCGGGCTGCTCCATCTATTGGTGGGGAGCGGCACCTGCTGGGGACGGTTTTTCTTCTTCGTTTTTGCATTGCTCTCAGTCAATCTGGACATGGGTCCCCGCCTCAAAGAAAAAAGAAAAGAAAAGAAAAAGATTTTAACATGGGTCTGGTCTGAGGGCATACTCTCACTAGGACTTTTTAACTTATTTCTGGACTTAATTGCTGTCAGATACCTCCAACAAGGGCAATCATTGCAGTCCAGATGCATGTAAGAGTTGGACCCCACAGGAAAAACAATGGAAAAGACGTTTGGCCACAAAAAGCGGCCGAACGATTTTGGAAAGGCTGGAAACTCTTTTGCCGGGACCCCCATCGCGGACTGCATTTTGCGGCAAAATGCGCAAGTTCTATTCCATTATAGGAAATGCGGCCGTTCAGTATCCCGAAAAGGAAAGTGGCCGAATGTCCGGAAGGCGTGGGTGGACCGAAGGAATGACCGTGCCGCCTCAAGTGGGTGACGTAGGCCAAGGGGCCGGACACTTGCTGGTCCAAACAGTGGGCGAGACTTTGGAAAGTACCCCGCGCACTCCCTCCCCCAGTCTCAACTTTCGGCACAAAATCGCGACAAGATGTCCTCTGGAGCCACTTTTCCACGCCGCGGACGATGTCGAAACGATTGAAAGCGTTCTTCCACGCCATTATTTGCGGGTTGTGGGGTCTCGGAAACTGGTATTTGGATGACATTTCGGTTTTGCCAGAACATCCTGCGCTGCATGTGGGGTCCCGGAAACAGTTTCGCGGAAACATTCTTCCTTTCCGCATTCCTGTGGGGTCCAACTCTAAGATTATGCTAGTGTGAGTATGCTCTGAGTAGTAGTACGGCGACGTCGTACACATACGGAGGCACGGACGCACACTTTGTATGCCCGAGTAAGGCTCTCTGACCTGCGAATCTTCTTCTTCTTCTTTTTTTCTTTTTTTAAATTCAGTTTCACTAACCTGCAAATCAAAGCCTCGTACTCAGAAAGAACCAAAGAGGAAAAAACAGCAAAGTCCTTGGGGACATCCGTTAAAGTTGGAACGATATAGAGAAGATTAGCATGGCCCCTGGGGCCAGGACTGACAAGGTCCGATTTACGCTTGTGCTCTGTGGTTTTCGATCACGTGTGGCCGTCCTTGACAAAGGTCAGTCGTTGATCGTTTTCCGTATCGACTGCTAGTGTCGATTCTCTTCGTTTTTGTGGAGGCAGCTGCCCATCGGCCAGTAGATTTTTTTTTTAATTTTTTTTGTTGGCCATTTAGTTGGGCACTTTGCGTTGGCGCGAAGCTTCAATTCTATTGTTTTTTTTTTGGGGGGGGGTGTTTTTGAAACTTCGTGCTGTGCTTTTTTTTTTTTGCAGAAATAGAGAATAACCGGATGTCCGTGGAGAAAAATGATATTTCGTGTGCACTGACAGTTGAACGCGCTGTGGCAGACGCGTCATTGGAGTAAGGTGTCCCGTTGCACGCGTGGGTTAATGTTGTCCAGCATTAAATCCAAGTACGTAGGCGCTGTCCGGCCTTAGTCTCGTTTACAGGACACATGCACCCCCCTTCGTGCAGGCCCAACTACACAGTACTTGCAGGACTTTCTAAATGAGGAAAGTCCGAATGTTGAAATGCGTGGGAGATCCTGACGCTAGAGGAGTAGAGCCGGTTTCGCAGAGGAAGGAACTTCCGTGTGCCCGCGAATACAGCCATGGGTGCATGCCAAATCCATGCTGTGTTCGTACGTCGGGATATGGTTGTCACCAACACGCATTCAAATGTACTGCCCTCCACGCCCTGTGTGTCCAAAAACGGATTCAACGGGGGATCCGCGTTGAAAGATTCAATGTGTGTTGAATCCGCGTTGAATCCCGGTGGACGGGTATAAACGGGGTCCGCGATGTTTTTTTTCCTGGGCTAAACATAATCCAAAAAAAAAAAGAAAAAAAAAAAAAGAGGTTGTGGATATTTTCAAGGTCTATAACCCCATATCTTTATTTTTATTTTTTGAACTTTGAATTTTTTTTTTAAATCAAAAACATAAACACAGTGGAATTTTTTTTTTTTGAAATGAGTGTTTTTTTTTTGGGTTTTACAGAGATTTTTTAAGGGCTAAAACAAAAACAGACAAACAAATAAAAAATATAAGCTGGCCGGGGTATTGGGCGCAAGGCGCCCGTTTTGAATTTTTGTTGACGCCGCTGCACTGTCTCAGTGTCAGCGCCGTCGGGGGCGGTGCTTGGGCAACGGGGGATCGCACGGGTACTGTCAAGAAGATGGTGGTGCCTAGCCAGAGCTTGTTGCTGAGGTGGTGGAACTGTGGGGGATCGAGTGTGTGGGCACTAAGAGGGACACGCTGCAAGAGGGTCTGAAGAGCCCTTGCCATGAGCCAGTCCCGACTGACTGGGGTTAGTAATACTGTTCGAGCGAGGAAGGATGGTGGCAGATGTGTGGACATTCGACGGGCGGGATCCTAGCATTGCAATTTGCCAGAGTTTCAGCTGGATTATAACTGATTCACACCTGATGGAACCGATCAAGGGCTTATTCCTTCGGTCTTTGATATCGAGATGTCTATGAGCAATTGTGGGCGGCCTGTGGCAAAAATTTGCCAGAACTATATGACGATAGAATGCCGCGGTGCGATGGAGCTGACCGCACGAGCTATGCTGCTTTGTATGATTTTGTTGGACTATAGAAACTAGCTGCTGTTATTGAATTTGTCATGTGGATGAAACTGTGGAAACCAGGGTTGGACGATCGGGGTTTGCAGCTAATGGAAACTTAGTTTGCGGGATTGCAGACACGAAGAATATGATTTTGTAGGTTTGGTGATAGAAATAGTAATTTGCTAGTACTTTGTTGTTGAAACAAGGGGATGTTCTACGTCTGCTGCCTTTTGTATTCTTTGCAGACAATAGGAATTATGTTTTGAACGATTGTAGAAATTGTGGTTGCCTCGGACGAGGAATATCGTGCTTAAAGAAAATAGTTAGATTGTGGGATTGATATGTTGTAGGTGATTGTCAGTTATGGTTGGCGGAAACTAGGGTTGGACACCTGACTTTTGCAGATATGGGGAATGAGGTTTGCGGGATTGTAGGTAGCAATGAGAATAGGTTTATGTTGGCTTGTTGATTTTGTTGGCCTATAGAAACTAGCTGTTGTTATCGAGCCTGCCGTGTGTTGAAACAGTATTAGGGTTGGATGATCGGGGTTTGCAGCTATTTGTCAATATTTTTCACGGATCTTAGGGTTTGCAGTGACACAGCGGTCCGATCTTAGGGCTTGACTGGTGATGTCTCGCCCTTCGATGGGGCCACCTACCTTTTGTGAGGGATGCCAGGCCCGTTTCCTGGCTTATTGAAATATAAGGGATGCTGGGCCTGGTTCCCGGCTGCATTTAAAAAAAAAAAAAGATGTACAACAATTTTTTTTATTTTTTTTTTTGGAACTTCGTGTATTTTTTTTTAAATCAAAACCATAAAACAAATAAAAGAAGGAAAAAAAGACACGCACACACACAGACACACAGACACACAAAAACACATAGACACACACACACACAGACACAGACACACAGCACACACAAACACACATAAACACACACACACAAACACACAAAAAAACACACAACTGGGGGGGATGGGGGATGTGGGGGCAGATTTTGGGGGGTAGGGGTTGGGGGATGTGAGGGCAGATTTCTCAGGGTTTGGCTGCAGTACTCACCAAATGTGCATGACGGGGTCTACACATGCATGGCTTAGGTCCAGGGTAGGGTAGGGATATAAGTCGCTCCGGCTAGTCTGAGTTCCGCCTATCCTTGGGTAAGCTAGGGGAAGGACGGTAGGATGTGTCCGCGGGCGCTGGCCTGCCTTGGGGCCTGGACCCACTAGCAAAGTATTCTACCACTCCGTTCAGGATTTCGATCATGTGTGGCCTGGCAGGCTATTCAAGCCTTCTCCCCGGCTCCGGGACGAGCCGGGGTGGCGATATGGCTCCCGTCGGATTCCCGATTCGAGGTGATCAGATGGGATCGTAACGAGGAGGAAGGTAGGTGGGTGTCTGTCTTGGGGATGCTGGAACTTGAAGTGGTGAGTATTTTTTGCCTTTATGCCCCAAACACAACGCAAGAACGTCAAACCTTTTTTGACAAGATCAGGGATAAGGTCCAGCAGGATATACAACTGGATATCCCGCTAATTCTAGCGGGTGACTTCAACGCCGCACCGGACAGATGGCTAGACCGTTGGATAATCCCTCCCTCTACTACAAACTAGGTAGAGAACGATGAACATATAATGGAGGACCTATATTCATCACTTTCTCTTTTTGACTCTTTCAGACGCTTCTTTCCCACCGAACGACAGTTCACTTGCATTAAACACAACGACCCCCCCAGGCCATCACGCTCTAGAATCGATTTGATCCTCTTATTTCTCACCATAGAAGGAGCACTCACGCATGCGGCAATTCTGCTGGCCAGCCTTTTTCCTAGTCTCGATCATAAAATGTGCATGGTAGCACTCACCTTTTGCAAACGCCCTGACCAAGGGCGGGGCTACTATAAACTTAATACTTCTATATTACGGCTTCGCAACTTCCAACAGTACCTGCGACAGGCATGGGCCTATTGGAAGGACCGCCGCCCTGAACTTGACTCTCAAGTGACTTGGTTCAACAATGGCCTATTTTTTCTCTCAAGGAAATGTAATGAATTCTCCAAACAACTAGCGGCCCAACGTCACCAGCAGGAAATGGAAACCATGAACCATCTTGTTGATCTCGATCAGCAAGGGCTGTCGTATGGACCAGACCTCCCTGAAAGTGGGGAAAGACTGATACAAATACAATCTTTGAAAGACCAACTCTTAAGACATGCCCAAGACCGATGGCAAGGTGCACGAATCCGGGGGAAACAATCCAAATACAATTCAGAAGGAATAATGGGCAAAGATTTCTTTGGACTAGCTCAAACAAGGACAAAGCGCTCGATGATCGAAGCGCTACATGACCCAGAAGCAAACGAGGCGCAACCTGCAATAACAACAGCCCAGTGCGTCAAAATCACAAGAGATTTTTTCAAGGATCTGTTTGCATCACATATCCCGCAAATGGAGGAAGGAGCGCGCCATCAGATGATAGAAGAATTTCTCTCTCCCCTGGACGGGTCCCTGTCGGAGAACCAAAAGGAGAGACTCGAAGCACCGCTTGTTAAGGACGAAATCTGGACAGCACTCATGCAAATGAAAGAAGACAAATCACCAGGTCTAGATGGACTCCCCAAGGAATTCTGGGAAACCATGTGGGATACAATGAACCAGGACCTAATGGACTATTACGCGGAAGTATGGTCTACAGGCGGGATGAGGGAGATGGTGGGACAAGGGATCTTATCACTCCTTTACAAAAAAGGCGATAAGATGAACATCCGGAACTACAGGCCCATCACCCTCCTCACAGTGACGTACAAAATGCTAGCCAAAGCACTAGCAAACAGGGTGATTCCGGTACTGGAGGACGTAATACACCCTGCCCAGACAGGTTTTATGCGCAGTCGAAACATCCAGGAGAACATCCTGCTGGTCCACGAGGTCCTACAACTTGCCAGACATTCACGTCAAAATGCAGCATTGGTCTTCATTGACTTTGAAAAAGCATACGATCACGTTGACTGGCTCTTCCTAGATAAATGTTTGCAAAAAATGAATTTTGGGCCGGTATTTAGAAGGTGGGTACGGATTTTGCACACAAATGCCACTACTACGATCCAAATAAATGGAACCCTGGCCCCCCCGATAAAATTGGAACGGTCGGTCCGTCAGGGTGATCCCATCGCCCCCTTCCTTTTTCTAGTCATAATGGAAGCCCTTGCGGCCAACTTACGAAAAAACAAGGACATCTCTCGAATAAAAATAGCGCACATACCAGAAGAGGCGGTCCCGATCTGCTCCTTATTCGCAGACGACCTCACCATTATGGCGGAAGCCACCTCCTCCAACATGGAAGAGATCCAGAGTCTGATGGAGAGGTTTACCCAGGTTTCCGACATGAACGTCAACTGGGGGAGCAAGACACAAGGATGGTGGATCCACTACCAAGGAGGTCGGCCACCAGAAAACCCCCGTATTTCATGGCAACCTTTGGAAGCCCCTCTTAGAGTTTTTGGAGTCTCCATGACAGCGACAGGTCGCCCCCCTACGAACGATGAATGGATTAGCGCCCCGGCCCTGGCCAAATTGGCCAAGTGGCGGAACAAAACCACCTCGCTTTTTGGCAGGTCATTGGTAATAAACAACGTAGTGCTAGCAACAACCTGGTACAAATCATTGCTATGGCCCTTGAGCAAGCACACGCTCCAATCCTTGAAAGCAAAACTAGCAGCTTACTTATGGAGGGGGGATGACGAGCGGACACACGTGATTAGTAGAGCAGCATGGGATTCCAGCATTCAGCCCAAATCCATAGGTGGCTTGGGGATTATAGACCCGACCATACAAGCACAAGCCTTGCGGCTTCAATGGCTTAAAAAATATATTCTTACCTTAAACAGTCCGTGGAAGATCCTGGCCCTGGAACACCTGGCCAGACTGGCCCCGACTGCCCCTCCTGAGGTGCACCCTCTGACCTGGTTAGAGGACAGATATTGGACCATACCACGGAAATGGCACACGGGAGAAGGACACGAGGAAGACGCTATGGACCAGTTCTGGCCCACCTTACTCAAGACCTGGCGGAAGCTCCCCCTCCCCGATAAGCAACCTCCAAACAGATGGGAAGAAATCTACCGTCAACCCCTTTTCAGGAATCGCTGGCTGGTAGATAGACATGGGCGGGTAAAGTGCAGCTCGGCATCCCCCTGGAAAGGATGGGTTAAGAAAGGGGTAACCCGGATAGGGGACCTATGGGACGCAGACCAAAGGAAATGGAGAACAGGGGAAGAGCTGCGCAGCTGTCTGAAATACTGCCACTATAGGGAGGCAAATCTAGAGGAGTTACTGGATACTGTCCCCTTGGCATGGTACAGAACCCTTAGAAAAGGCCCGCAGTTTAGAGAGAGGGACTGGGTGGCCAGCAGAGGGGAGACAGGGCGCGTAGGATTGGTCCACACAATCAGAAGCCAAGATGTACTAATAGAGTGGTATGCAGTTAATAAGATGGGGGCACTTCAGGGGAGTCACAATCCTTTTGAATGGAAGGACAAATCTGCCATCTTGAGGGTCCGGGTACTGGGGGAAGGAAAGGAGGCGATGGCCTTTCAGCCAAACACAGGAATCCAACACCTGGCCCTGGATCCACTGGAGTGGAGGTGGACCCCCGCCACACTTAAACCAACCCCCCCCCGCCACACACGCCTTATCCATTTACACAAGCTCTCAGTCAAATCGACTTATAGGCTGTTGAGGCCCAAACGCCCGCTGAGAGAGACAATAATTGATCGATGGGTCAAACATCTCAATCTCGACAGGAGTATGCTCACACCGATACGGTGGTTTCAGGAGGGCGGAACCAAGCCAGCCAAGATCTCTTCCCTACAATGGCAGATCACACATCGCTGCTTACCCACTATGGACTGGCTAGTTGATCACACGAATCTTGAGCAGAAAGGTCTGGTGACACCCTGGTGCCCACGATGCCTAGGAGCCTTCCCCGCACGCAAAAGGACTGCAACTATAGAACACATTTTTATGCAGTGCCCTACAGCACAGCTCACGTGGCGCTGGTGGGACAGAATATGGAGAAAGATGATACCAAACCATGTATGGCCATGGTCCTGGAGGGCTATCTTGACGGGTCATTGGCCACAGGTGCAGCAAGAACCACCCTTTGTACAAAATATGTATAGATTGGGACGCAGGGCGGTATTGTGGGGACTTTGGTGGCAACGCTGCCTGATGGTGCTCGAGGGAGTGCAAGTGGAAGGAACAGAAACAACGGACCAAATCTGGCAACAGGTTCAAATGGAGATCACAAGGAAATGGCAGGACGCGAAAAATAAGCTGGATCTCCTACAACTCACGGAGGACATAGAGAAATCCATCACTACCTTCTGCTCCAATTGGCTAGGCGGCGTTAGAGGAGGCTGGATAACTAGAGTGGAATGGTCCGGCAACAGAAAGGAAGGGACACAACAGCAGGAGAGAGTGGAATCACGGGATTATCGAATGCACTTCAATGACTGGATAACAATAGAGCCCTCCTTCCCCCTACGCCCGCCGACGGATTTCCCTGATCCCTTCCCCCCACACCCACTCGCACTCGTGGAGATTCCTGGTTAACCCGACTCCCCCCGCTCTTGAGCCCGCACACCACCCTCTGCATTCATCTTTGCATTATCCTCTGTTGCATCAGTCCTTGGGAATATGCACGAATGGCCCTGCCTTCTGGTGCCCTCTAGGAAGCAAGGGCCAACGTGCTTCTTTTTTGCATATGCACAAGTGGGTAGGCAGGGTAATTTTTCTGAGACCTGTTTTGGACAACTACTGGCAGGACGCTTTCAGGACGCTTTCATTACCTTCCCGAGAGTCAGTCAATCCCCTATAGTACAGGGGTAATCTATGCTGACAGTCCTTTACTTAGCCCTCTGCGAAGTCCTGAAAAACATGATAGAGGAAGGGCGGTGGAACTAGTGCGTAATAGTGGGTATCTGGCGCCGGTTTCCGGGTGAAGAGGTTCCCCCGTTCCTTATCTCCTGGGCGGTCAATCCCCAAGATGCCAGGGTAATCAATGTTGGCCGGAATCTAGCACTACGGTCATTTCTGGTCATGCTCCCATCTCAAATCTGTCCTTACCTCCTGCACAGTCAATCCCCTGGTTGCCAGGGTAATCAATGATGGCAGGAATCTATCTCTAAGGTCCTTTCCGGACATGCTCCCATCTCAAAAAAAAAAAAAAAAAAAAAAAAAAAAAAAAAAAAAAAAAAAAAAAAAAAAAAAAAAAAAAAAAAAAAAAAAAAAAAAAAAAAAAAAAAAAAAAAAAAGAGTGATGCAGTACGGCTGTCGAATACATTGGATCTCGACAGCGTGGTAGTTTCCGAGTGGGGACTGTAAAGATGCCCACCTCCCGTCCAATGAGATGCGTCGAAAAAAAAAAAAAAACAAAGTTGGACATGATAGCTCGTGGCTTTGCGTGGGCCGGAAGTCTGGATTTTATGGATTTAAAAGTGGGGGGTTGATTTCCAGACTTCGTTTTTTTTTTTTTGGCTTTGAGAAATAGAACTTGAAATATGAAATTCGAATATTGTGGTGGATCTGACAGGAACGCTTCCACGTTTGTCGGATGGCCTGCTCGAGGCATCATGAGATACATGGTGATGAATGTATCCCAATACCCATTACTTATTCATCCTCGTGACTGTGTTCGTGGACACATTTTATTGCCATGGTACATCACTATGAAGACTTACGTGAAGGAGATCGTAACAACCCATGAATTCGGGTGCACAGTTGTTCTTCATAGTTTTATGTGCTATTTCAATTCATTTTAAATCAAAAAAAGATCCATTCATGCAAATAAAAAATCACTTTGTATTTTCCAAAAAACCATAAAATTGCGTCACACATCGTAGAAGACTTCGCTAGTAAGTCCAGGCCCTTGCTTAGGTAAGGCTGATATTCTGAAAGATAAGAATGAGGCCGGGGTCCTCACAGTCTACCCGGATGTGTAACATGTCTGGGAGCCTTACCCAAAAGGGACCCGCGATCCAAGAAACCCAACCAAAGCTATCGTGAGCAAGATGCCTCTTCAACAATTTATGAGCCACCAGAGCTAACATGACACAACAAGCTAGTTGCACCTTGCTCTCATTCTTACTACTTAGATAATATAACAATCAGCAGCAATTGCATCCAGGCCTTCTCATGCAGATTCCACCCCATACCATTGAAGATCGACTAAAGCCAGATCCGAGGGTGGGAAAAAATCATGAAATAGATCCGGAGATCTCAAGGAAACTCCTGGTTGAATATCAAACCAGTTGTAGAAGAAAATGTCATAGTTCCTCTTGAACGCTACATCTCCTTTCCCATCAGGCCATTTTATTTCTCCCAGATTCTCCCCTGATGAATCCCCAGCCAGTTAATCTGAAATTTATGTAGAGTTTTTGTAATGTCTTGTTTTTGAATCAGTGACTTGAGTATGATTTTGACTTTACACCATTGTGCTCTGATTTCCGTCTGAAGGAGCGGCTAATTGTTTCGTGTGGTCCCCGAAGGAGTCCATAGCCTTGGACGCGCGATGGAGGCGAGGCGCTGGTCGCGGTTGGGGGGCGTGGCGCTGGTTGCTCGCAAGTGGCAAGGCGCTAGCTGCCGTCAGGGGGCGAGGTGCTGGCCTTTTGAGAGGGACGAGGCGCTGGTTTTTCACATGTGCTGAGGGGCTGGCAGCTTTCATGGGGCAAGGCGCTGTGACGCCCAACCTCACGCCCAGCGCGACTTCCTGCTTTCGGAGTGTTGGTGGGCCTAGAAGTGCGAAAAGGGGTGGGCCAAGGATTTTAGGAAAGTGGGGGTGGAGTTCCAGGTCGGAACTGGAATCTCCTATGTCAAGTTCCAGGGATAGACGTGCAAGCGTCTCTTTCGGCTCAGAGTTGGGGTGATGGCCGATCTCGCGACCTGATCCGCGTATGGTGTTTGGATGGGGCGCCACGGGCGTCCCAGTGGGAATGCTTGTACCGTTGTCGGCCGGCGCAGGTCTCCGAGGCTGAGGAGGATGAGTTGTGCTCCCGTTGTTCCATTTCGGGACGGGTTCGTCGAGTGGTCCTCGCCGGACTGTGCCCGTCGTGCTGCTGACACTCTGAGCACTGCGGTCGGGGCCAGAACGGGGCTATGGACTCCCAGGTGACGGCGAGTAGTTGGTGATACGGGAGGACGACGTAAAAGGGAGGGAAACTAGTGGTGATGGCCACGAAGCCTGGGGTTAGAAGGTAATGTTGGCTTCGGCTATGGGGATAACCCGGGATCCGCGAGTCTCGATTAATAGCCAACTAGAAATCGCCTCTGCATAGTTGCTTGTTTCCAGTTCAACAGGGGTACTCAGGATTCCGCGAGTTTCGTTGTCGTCTGGCTTGTTGCCGTCTAACTTGTTCCCTTTCCCAATACGCTCGGTATTCCGGATCTCTCAGGCTCTCACGGTCGGTAATCCAAAAGAGAGTTTCGATCGCCATATCCTATTTAGCGGAACTCGGCACAGGCATTTTCGACCAGTGGGATCGGGTCGGCTCTTGCACGCGCATGCGTAGGCTGCAGGTCACCTCTGTGGGCGGCTGCTTGATGTATGCGTGTGCACGCGCCAGTAGATCGGATCAAGGACCACGTGTGAGTAAGTTACCGATTATTTACTTGCGTGTCGGTTTGTCCTATATGCTTGCAGACCTTCCGCGCAACTGTTATCCAAATCTCAGACAGAATCAATCAGTACATTCATGCTCACACCAAAAAGAGGGCACAGTTAGTTTTGGGCATCCAAAAACCAGTGCACCCTGACTCAAAACAAGTGGTGGGACAAAAGATTGGAGATTGGAGGCAACAAAAAGGAAAAAGGGGGCGAGCATTCATTCATCCTTATGCATGCATACACCCAAAGCAGATAGTCCGAGATGATTTATATAAGAAATCCGAAAGTGTGGTAACAACATCGACCAACGTTGGAATCAAAACTTTACATAGAAGGTAGGGAGAAGAAGACATTGTTCCACCATATCCCTGTCTCGCTCTCTCTCTCACTCTCTCTCTCTCTCTCCTCTCAATGCGGGCAGTCCGTCGCCCCGCACCTCCCAAGCCACACAGAGTCGTCACCCCGGTTGGCCGGAGTATGCAAGTCAGGCTCGCCCATGTGCCGCAGTCCGTCGCGACCACGCGTCAACCCCGCGCACTCAGCACCAGCTCGTCGGATCGCCCAACTCTCATGCTTACTCACCTTCCAAAACTTGCTCGTTAGCCGACCCTCACTGATCGCGCTAACCTCAAGGTTCTTAGAGAGATAACTAATCGCGCTTGCGAAATTTATAGTGTTCATGCTTGCATGAGGGATACGGGATTAGCACCAAGTGATGAGAAAGAGAAAAGAGGGAGTGCCTACGTCTGCATGTCCAGGCCACGACGCGGGGGACGAAGCCGCTCTCCGCGCATCGATCTGGGCGTGCAACCGTGGGAACCACTTAGAACAGAGGAAGAGCGTGTATGCGAAGACGAGGCGGGAAGGGGAAAAAAAAGAATACGAAAGTCATCAAAAACAAGAAGATTACAGTTGCGATTGCGCCCGCCAAAAACTACAGTTACACACAGGATTAAAGCGCGGACGGAATCACAGCCTAGATTCTGTCGGGGCACGGTGCGTGCTTGCAAGAAGGGTCGTGCCGCCAAATTGCAAGGTGCCTAAATTCCTAGTCTAAATCCTAATTGCAAGATAAAATTCCAAAAACAATTTCGAGAGCCTGCGGGGGCTCGACATTAGTTCGAATTTGAAAATCGAAAACTCCCGTGCGCTAATCACGCCAAAATTCCTAGTGCGCATAGCAGAACAAGAAAGAAGTTATGACAACCGTTATTTCTCGCGCTCGCTAGGGCGCGGTCACTTAATCGTCAGTGCGAGATTTTCCCGGCACCGGCCTGACAAACTCCAATGAAACGGAAAAGAAGCGAGGGCATCCAGGCAACTTGCCCCACCAATCCCATTTGCGCCCCGTCACCCATCAAGGCTCTCCTGTTTCCCCTCAACAGCCTCGCGCAGGAAGTCGCGCGATTACAGAAGATAGTTCGTCACATATATGACGCCCAGGGGGTTCCAATCTTGTGCAAGCTCTCGCTTGCACTCATATCTGTCCAAGTTGCACGTGTCATAACCGTAAGATAAGAGTGTGGAAGTCATCCTGTTGACACGCCTTGATCCTTGCACCTATTTTATTGTTCCAAGGGGGGGGGGGGGGGGGGGGGGGGGGGGGGGGGGGGGGGGGGGGGGGGGGGGGGGGGGGGGGGGGGGGGTGATGTTCTCTCGGGAGTGTGGGTAAGAAGCTGGCCATCCCTGCTATTGTTGGTGGAAGTTCAAGGTATCGGACGTTGCGGTGTATGCACAGGAAACGACGGCTGCCATAGGGAGGGGAAGCGAGGTAATCAGGATAGAGAGTGGAAAGGGTACGTAGCACGGCCGCGCGGAACTGCTCGTGGTCTGTACACACAGGGATAGTCCCAACGAAACAGTTTGTTTGTCACAGCCCCTCATTTGTTGTCCTCTTCTCCCTCTCTGCCTACGGTTTACCGGGCAGCTTTGTTTCACAATATAGGGTCTCGCCACACCAGTCCCGACTTGGGAAAATTTTCCCAGAAGTGAAAACCCGCTCGGGAGTGACTTTTGCCACACTACACTCTCGACGCGGCCGCGCTCCAAGTCTGACAATGTCATTTGCCACATGTGGATACGATCAGTGTGAAGCAGTCTGGCAAAAGTCGTTTGTCCCTTCCAGCTCCACTCCTGAATCTGGGATGAAACTCGGAGGAGCGAAGGAGGTCTTTCGAAAAGGCAGCTTCGCAGGTGGTGAGTTTGGGAGTGCTCCAGGGAGCCACATTCTGAGAGCTCCCGAATTCAATTTGACAGGTAGAACTCGGGAGTTGGTGTGGCGGTGTCGGGTTTGCCGGGGATTTTAAAACGTCGGACGCTGTCCGACTCTTTCATTAAATTGAAGAACTTGATGGGATTGACGTCTATCAAAAGTTTATTCAGACCTGACTTATGACCGAGAGACTGAAACTTCTAGTACTTTAGTTCGAACACCTGCGGCTTCCAAGAGTAATGGCAGTAGTTGGCAGTTTCTAGCACGGCCGCAGAGGCCCGCGGACATAGAAACGGTAAAACTAGGTCTATCCTACCTAAAATAATGTCGCACGGCTGCTAATCCGCGTGATTCAGAGCCTAACAAGGCTAAAAAGAGGGACAAGCCGGGTATGGGGTCGTGGCGTGAGAGGAATATGAAGTTATTATTTTTATTTCCTGGGTCCGCCGGGTTTGACTTCGAATCAGAGGCCGACAGGCCAATACTGGGCCTACTAGGCTAAGCCCCAACCGGTTAGATGGCGGGGCGACGACTATTTGGCAAGGTGAGGCAGGTAGAGCCTGCCTGGGCCTGTAGTTGGTGGGCCTACTGGGAAAAAGCCCTTCATATAGAAGGGTTGCTCTTGCTATGTCAGAAGAAGGAGCTAGCTCAGTAGGTATCATGCCAGACTTTCACCGGCATGGGGATTGAATCTTGTCGGTTGCTGGGCTAACTCTTTTGTCGAGCTGCCCTATTTGGGTTTTGGCGTGACGCGGTCCATTTCGACCGCGTGATCTCTGTGATCGCACGACCAAAATGGCCCGTGCGCAAGGATGACACGCATAAGTCGAGAAGCATCTTGAATCCTTCAGGGCCCGAACTCGGGCTTGTATTTCAACAGTTCGTGGGTGTAACACGAACGACCATTGGCATAAGCCAATGGCTTAAAAAAAAAAAAAAAAAAAAAAAAAACCTAACTAACTAATTGAAACTAAACTAACTGTGAAGTGACGGATGTCGCCTTCGGAAGTGACTAGGGCGTTTCAGCCCCAGTGCACTTGTCAGCGTATGAAAAAATGGGCGACGGTTTTACTTTTGCGAGGTAAATGTTTTTTTTTTTTTTTTTTTTTTTTTTTCCTTAAATGTTTTTGAGGATTTGCTTTAGATTTTTTTCGTTTTGTTCTAGATTTTCTTTTTCTTTTTGTCTTTTTGTTCGTGATATTATTAAGTCACCCGTTCATTTGACGAACGGGCTAGTACTGCTATTGGGGCAACGTGAAAGTTGGATGAATCATGAATCTACTCCTAATGGTACTAAGCACTAAGAGAGAGAGAGAGAGAGAGAGGACAAAAAGTGGCTTACCTGGTTGCTGTCCTCGAGGTACTTCCATCGATAGGACAAGCAAAATCGAATGAATCATCAGCTCGAACATGGAAATATACACTGCCACACCATTTTTCATCCCTCCCCTGTGTTCTATGAGTTTCTAAGCGCCCGTTCATTTCAATAAACGGGCTGCAGGCAACCTGAGGTAAGCTTTCTTTTCTTTTGTTATTGTTAGATTTTTTTTAGATTTTTTTTTTTTTTTTTTTTGTGAGATCCTCCCCCCTCTTTTTATCGGGTACAGTTGATGCGCCCGTTTGTTTTAGAAAATGGGCTGCAACACTCAATGGCGCGCCCGAACCTGACTCAATTTGCGTCCGGGTACGGGTGCGCGGGGCAGGGGGAAAGAAACCCCTTTGACTCTTTGAGTTTACCTCTAGTTCGACTCTGTGAAAATGACAAGGGGGAGGGCGGCCGTTCATTTTGAACGTTGGGGTGTCCCCCTCACAGAGAAACATGAGGTCTCAAAGGGGGTTAAGGAAAAACTAAAACGGGAGAAAGAAAAGAGAAGAAAGGAAGAAATGAAGAGAGAAGGGAAACGACCGCAAATACGGTCGTGACCGCGGAGCAGGTGCAGCCCCACAAGGTTCTAGGGGCTGATGGGATTGCGCCTGTTCGTTTTGAGCAGGCAGCAATAAAATGGTTGGGTATAGCCATTTCCAAGAGCACCTCGCATGGGAAAACGGCCAGGTACTTCTGGGAATTGAAGACCTTGGTTCTCCTAGGGAAAACCAAGGCACTGAGCTCCTGGCCGTGTTGATTCAAGGGTCAGGAGCACTGACGAATTTCGCCTGGTTGTGGGCAAAGCAGTTGCCCACATGCCTTCATCTGGCTATAAAAGTCCGCACTTCACGCAGCAGCCTCACACTTGTGGCAGTGTTGTTGGCACATTCACCTGGGTGAATGCTGGCTGACTGTTGCATGCCGCTAGAGAGGAGATGTTGCTGGTGTAGTGGAGGTCTGCAGAGAGTTGTAGGAGGAGAAGGGAGGAAGCCATAGCTGAGGGCCGGGAGCTTTTTGCCCCACCCTTGTGCGTGTGTTGTATATGTGGGCAGGTGTTGCGGCTGTAAGGCCGGCGGCAACGACACTTTCGGTGGGGAGGTGTTGCTAATTGTTTTTGGTAAGGCAGCAACAACACTTCGGTGGGGAGATGATGCTTGACTAGTGGCGCAGCGGTATCAAGGCCTTTTTGAGTGGAAGTGCTGTCCGGAGGCACGACAACGATAGCAATTTCAGTGGGGCAGTTATACTGTCGAATTACGACACAGCTGAGTCGTTAAAGAGTTGTTTTTGGTAAGGGAGGTGTTGTCGGAGTGTCGGCTTATCAACGGCGTTATGTTCAAGGGACTTTGTTGGCGAAAATTTGCAGCTCAGAGGAACTATTATTTTGGTATGAGATCTAGCGGTAGTGTCGCACGACGGTCGTGGTACCGGTTTTGATGGTGCAGCGAGCAGTGGTTCTCCGTTGTTGTTTTTTTGTGGTGCGCAGCGGTTATGGTGGATTCCAAATATGACGTGGAGGTTGGGATGACGCTGGTACACGATTGGGTCTGTGCGGCAGTGGTGCATGGACCGACGACATGAAGAAAGTGCAAAGTGAGTGCACCCGGTGGTTATTGGGGCTCGCGGCATATGCGGTTTTGAGCCAGAGCCACTTTTTATTTTTTAAGGCGCGCAGTGCGAGCGGTTTTGAGTTTTGGATCATCTAGTATTGTGGTCAATGGTATGAGACTGATTTTGTGATCAGGACCGACATGTTGGTGTGGCTATTGCAAGCGGACATGATGGTGATTTAAGGTTGCGTGGACTTGTGATTGGTTGGGAAGTATCCTTGGAGGGCGTGATGAAGTTGGTATGGAGTTGAGATAGTTTGGGACATTGGGACAACGTGAAAACTCATTCGTGGGAACACCCTCCTGGAGGGCTATCTTGGTTGCGTGGACTTGCGATTGGTTGGGAAGTATCCTTGGAGGGCGTGATGAAGTTGGTATGGAGTTGAGATAGTTTGGGACATTGGGACAACGTGAAAACTCATTCGTGGGAACACCCTCCTGGAGGGCTATCTTGGTTGCGTGGACTTGCGATTGGTTGGGAAGTATCCTTGGAGGGCGTGGTGAAGTTGGCATGGCGTTGAGAAAGTTTGGGACATTGTGACAACGCGAAAACTCATTTGTGGGTATCTCGCTTGAGTTTTTTCTTGGTCCAACCTCTGTTCTTTTGAACAGTTGAGAGAGGAAACAGACTGTGATTCAGGGGAGAGGACACAACTTGTGAAGTTGTGAGCCGCATATTTTCATATTCTACGGCGGTCATTTTCTTTTGATTGGCATACTACTCGACTTTCTTGAGTGAGCCGGATCAAACTTCAATCAAGGTCAGTGAGTTGATTGACTCAAATTTCCCTTCACACCTGTATGAACCCACACAATGACTTTGCTTGATCCAGTTTGTTTTGAATGTTCAAAAGAAAAGGTAGAGTGAAGTTGTTTGAGTCATGCATGTGAAAGGAATTGTCTGACTTGAGTACGGGATTGTATTGTTTTTTTTTTTACTTGTTTTCTTGGCATTATGTGTAGGTAGGTAGAAAGATACTTGCAAAGGAGATTGATTATGCGTATTTGAGAAAAGGAAAAAAAATGTCTTATTTCTGCCTTTCACCTGCCTGTATGCTAAAATACTTGTATTTTGAATAATTTCAACGAGTGTAGTGAAAGAAATCTTGTGAACATGATGAGGATACAGATAATCAGACTTAGCCTTTTTCCCGAGGATAGACCTATTCTATGCCAAACGACCTTATCTGCCTATACATGTCCAAATGATTCTCATTTTCTGTCTCCTCTGACTCTTTCGTCCAAGCTACCTTGAACTCGAGAGAAAGAAGAATAATTGAAAGCCACTTGAGATGAACACATTTTTTTTCTTCGGGAAGCATCTGGGACAGGGGTTCGTTGCTTTAGGAGTTGACCCTGTTATCGACCCAGAATGGACCATTCTACGGCGGGGTACTTTGCCGATTTGGTGGAGACGGTCTAACTTCTGAGATCTGAGTTTTAAGCTCAGGCGAGGAGGAGGAGTACCCCAAACCACTTCCTAGAGGGAGAGGCATGCAACATTTCAAGCAATGCACGTGATCAAGGAAGCATACGCAAAGCAACTAGTTATCCAAGAAGATTGGAAGCATATGAAGACGGGTGTGTGCGTGTCTGGTCTTAAGTCGGCGGTAGGTTGAATGAATAACTTTGGCAGCACGTCTCATCAAGTCAAAACTAAGGCAACCGATTACCTTGTCGGTTGCATCAATGTTATTGTCGATAATAAACTCCTTGTTGGCAGTTGTTTGATTGTTTTGTGGTGTTCGACCTTAGATGGTCGGATTGTATTTCGATCTTATGTTATTGGATGTATTAAATGATGATTTGTAATTTTCCAGCTATCATTTCAGAAAGGATATGCATTTTATTGACTACGGTCGATTCCTTCTGATAAAAGTATATATGGTTATTATAACTTTATTTTGACTCTGTGTTTAAAGGGACTAGGATAATGTCGGGTTTCACGCTTGGTTGAGACCATCCTAGTCGACCGGCGTCCGCTTCGTACTTAGGAGATTAGCGCCCTGAGGAACGGACGACGCTCGGGTCTACTTGGCATTAACCAAGCGTATCTATACTACGATGAACGAGCAAACGCCCCCGGCTGATCTACCTCTGCAATTGCATTTAAAAGCTTTCGTACGTGGGTCAGTGGCTCGGTAGGGATACGCCCCTAAGGGTGGTGATAGCCCCTTAGGGAAGGAAAGTTTATGCCTCGCGGGAACCTGTCATATCGTAGGCGACCGTGGGATATACAACTGGCGCACCCGACTAGAGCGGCGAAGGAACGATGCGACCGAGACTATCTTGGCGGCTTGCGGGATTCTTCTGCGTCATCCCCAAGTTGTCTATAAGGTTTTTTTTTTTTTTTTTAACTCCTGCGTGACATGGCCGGGAGGGCTCCCGCCTTTTGCAAAAAATGCAGGAGACGATGCGCACGACAGCGGTGCTGCACTCCCAAAAATGGCCGAGTCGGGAGTAGTGTGGCGAAGCCTATATACAGCCTCCTCATGAGTCGTGAGTTTCTCGGACGAAACAGTTTGTCAAAGACTCTTGTTTGTTATCCTCTTCTCCTTCTCTGCCGATGGTTTACAGGGTTGTTCTGTTTGACGATATATATTTCAAATTTAATGAAAGACACTTTAAGGCAGATACATTTGGTTGGCACCTCTTTAGGCAAATTGGAGATGTTAGGAGACGGATTACAACATTTTGCACAGATTGGGTAGGAGGGGAGAAAGAAGGACGGATTGCAAAAGTGGAATGGAGTGGAGACAGGGAGAGGGACAACAGGATTTGGAAGATATGAGAGACTACCGTCTAATTTTCAAAGACTGGACAAACATAGAACCCTCGTTCCCACTATGCCCGCCCTCGGATTTTCCGGACCCGTTCCCACCTCATGCCCTTTCCCTGGCAGAGATTCTGTCATGAATGATAGAATACTTAGCCCAGTCTCCTTTACACTCACTGACATCTGAATACACATACATATACATAAATCTATATGCTCACATATGAAACTTTTTTTTTTTTTTTTTTTTTTTTTTTT
>BFEA01000481.1:536548-546702 GCA_003427395.1 Chara braunii
TAATCCTAAAGTGTGAAATCCTAAGAATAAACTAGCCCAACTTAAATGAGATATAATAGCTTCTTTATGTTCAAGCATTCTAGCTAAAACATTCTTTTTATTCTCTTCTGGATTGTAATCGCGTATAAAGAAAATAGTTGTATACTTTGTTGTTCCTCGTTCGCTCCTATCTGTTCTCCTGCCCGAGTCTGTCGTTCAGCTCGTTCTTTCTGTTCCGTTTTTCGTATTGTCCCTGCCGTTGTAGCATGGTGCGAGCGTCGGCCGCCGTTATATGCCATGCATATTGCTGGGCTACTGTGATTCCATGCAGTTCGTTACAGGGGTATTGTTGTGTGTGCTTCGCCTTCCTAGCCTGTTTTTTTAGGCTGGAGGAGGCTGGACCTCTGGATATTGGGCGAGAATCCTGGCGGCAAGAAGCTGTTCTGTATAGGGAGGGAGCGATTCGTCTTGTGGTGGCGACACGGGGGGTTCAGGAACTGTCCGGAGTTCCCTGTCTATGCGGAGGTCTTGACCATGTGGTTGGCCAGTCAGCTGTAAGGCCGGATCCAGTGCCAGCGGCTATTCCGTCGATAGGCCTGGCGGCCCAGAAGGCATTGGCTCGTTGTTATGTATCGGAATCTCCTTTAACTTGGTAAGCCAATATTCCACGTAGCCCGCCACAACTTTGACCGGCGCCCCTGTGTTTGGCTGGGTCTATTGTGTTGCAAAGGGCGGCGGAGGCCCTGTCATTACTGGTTGGAGCGGCTGGAGCTGATGTTGAGCCGGGGCACTTGGGAGGGACGCTTTTCGGGCTGGAGGCAGATCCAGTTCTGAGGTCCCTGGTTGGGGTTGTGAGTCAGCGGGCAGAGAGCCCTCTGTTCCCAGGTCTGTGGCACCCGGGACTACAGGAAGGAGCCGGCTTTGGGGGGTCTCCCGTCCCATCCAGTCTGCTGAGGCAGCGGGTAGAGAGCCCTCTGTTCTCATATATGTGACAACCGGCGCCGCAGGCTCCGGTGGGACCGTTACTAGGTCTGCCTTCCATGTGTGTTTTGCAGAATGCTGAACTGTGACTTTCGTCTGCTGTGGTTTTTCAGGTTTTACGGGTTTCTGTTGTCCATCGTGCTTGTTCTTTTGGCTTTGTTGGACCCTTGTGTTGTCCTGTAATCGTCTTGGGCCCGGGTCAGGCAGGGCTGTAGTGATAGGTGTCGGCTGCATAGTCAAATCTGTTGTCGATGTTTGTGGAGAGGCCAGTGGGTTCCCTTGTGGGCTGGTCCCTTGCGAGGCTGGGTGGTGCAGTTGGAGTGTGCCTCCCGTCCGTGAATTGCTTGCGATGTCTTTTTCATTCTGTTGTGCTCGAGCAGGGGGCAAGGTGGTTGTGCTCTTAGTCTGATCCATCGCGGGTTGTGTTGCGCTCGGGCCAGATGTCAGCTATTTGTTGTTGTAGCTGCCTTTCCCCACTGTCTCTTTCTGTTTCATCCTGGGTTCCGGTGTATGTACTGCCGTGCTCTGTCGTGTGGCTTTGGGGTCCCCATCTCCTTTCCAGAACCAAAACCCAGGCTGTTGAGATTCCCCTTCCCTGAACAGCCATCCTTTGAGGCCGGGCTCTTTCGGGAGCCATATGCCCTGTAATGTGCCTGTCTCTTATACACATCTAGATGTGTATAAGAGACAGGGGTGGGGGGGCGACCCCGCCCCCACCAATCAATCAATCAATCAATCAATCAATCAATCAATGGGGGGGTGGGGCGACCCCGCCCCCACCAATCAATCAATCAATAAATCAACAAGAAAAAAAGAAAAAAAAAACGCGTTTTTTTTTTTGTTTTTTTTTCTTTCAATTTACTTCTCTCACGGCCAACCCCCCCACCCACCCAAAAAAATGTTTTTTTTTATTTTATTTTTTTTGAGGGGGTGGGGCTGGGGTTGCGCCGCCCCATGGCGCTTCCCAAATCCCCAACCCCCCTCTCACCGGCCGCCACGCGTCTGCAAAGTCGTGCGGCCGCGCGGACGCGTCCGCGTGGTCGCGGACTCGGCCGCGCTTATACGCCGCCGAGGGGGATTCATAGATAAGAGGGAGTGGACTGGCCGGTCTAGTGCTGTTTCTGGGGCTAGGCTAGTTATTTGGATGTGAGCCAGCGGAGCCCAAGGGACGTCGTTTGCCATCAAGATTCTGACAATTATTCTAAATATGAGGGCCTTGATTTCATCTTCCGGGTCGATGATAGCCAGGCCGCCCTTTGATCTTGGTTGGGCCACCTGGGTCCACGCCACCCTTTTGATGCATGTTTTGATCTCGTGATCATTTCTCCAGAGGTAGGTCACTGTGGCTTCCTTCAGGCGGGTCATTTGTTTGTGACCTAGTGCCCAAAGGCGGTCTTGTACCAGATTGTGGACAGTATGACATTGTTTATGGCCAGGGCACTCCCAATCAAAGAAGTGTGGAGGCCTTTCCACCTTGCCATTGCTTGGATGGCCGTTTGGACAAGTCGGTCACCATGGTCCTTTGGCGGTCCCATGGCTGTGAGTCTGACCCCCAAGATCTGTATAGCTTCCTCTTTGGGCTTCCAGGACACGGGGAGGTCAGCAGGGGGGAGTTCGTCATCCTCCCTTAGCCACCATCCTTCCGTTTTAGTTCCCCAGTTTACTTTCATGTCTGTCGCTACAGAAAAGAGGTGGATAGTGTGAGCGAGCGCCCTCATGCTAGTTGGGGAAGCGGGGAGAAGAATCGTAAGGTCGTCCGCTAATAGGGATGTGACCGGTACCAAGCAAGCGGGCAGTTCTGGCATGGATATCCATTCGATGGCCGGGTTGGCTCTGATGAGTGCAGCCAGGGTTTCCGTTACGATGAAAAAGAGAAGAGGTGCGATCGATCGGGTCTCCCTGCCGCACCGATCTTTGTATAGCAAGTGGAGGTGATAGATAGTCGTTGAGCATTATATTGGTCGTTGCTGAGTGGTGCAGGGCGGTGATCCATTGCCTGAACCCCGGACGGAAGTTCATTTTGGCCATACATCGGTCTACGAAGGTCCAATCGACATGATTGTAGGCCTTCTCAAAGTCAATGAATAGGATGATCGCATCCCTCTTCCTTTGGCGCGCGTGTTTTATGGTTTCATTAACCAAGAGGATGTTATCCTGAATATTCCTCTGATGCATGAAGTCTGTCTGGTCCCTGTGGATGAGGTGACCCATGTACGGCAGAAGGCGGTTGCACAATGCCTTTGCTACCATTTTGTATGGGAGTGGCAGGAGTGTGATTGCGCGGTAATTGCGTATCTCTGCATTGTCGCTTTTTTTGTACAATAGCACTGTCACTCCCTGCCCCAGCAAGTTCCCGAATCTGCCTTCCTGATTAACTGCTTGTGTGTAGTGCATGAAGTCGTTCCTAAAGAGATCCCAGTAGTGCACCCAAAACTCCTTTGGAAAGGCGTCCAACTCAGGGGTCTTTTCGTCGTCCATGTCTAGCAGGGCTCTGTGGATCTCCTAGGTGGTTAAGGGCGCCTCAAGTGCTTGGCTTTGGGTGTGGGAGAGCAAGGACGGCAGGTTGTTGAGAAGGATGTTCTAGGCGTCGTTTAAAACATGAGGTTCCCACTGTGCAGTCTAAGAGGTGAACAAATTCTGGTAATATTTCGCTGAGTAGTCGACGATGGAGTAAGGGTCAGTGGCATCTTTTTGGTGAGGGTCGAAAGGATGGTGTAGGGATGCCACAAGTTGTTACCTTGCTCTATTTTTGGCTTTGGCAAAAAAGGTGGTTGACATCGTACCTTCATGGTCTGCCTTCTTTATTCTCGCTTGGATTCTCCATCCTTCTGATTGGTGGTCTAGGTAGGCCTGAAGGTGATCCCTTGCGTCTTGGAGGTAAGCGTAAGTGTGTTGGTCAAGAGGCCGATTGGCCATTTGGTCGTCCCACTGTTCCAATGCATGGATCAATTTGTCAATGGTGGCTGTACGCTTTTGCGCGTGAGCAATCGAGAATTTTTTTCCCCTTTCTCTTAGGTTGGCAATGCCTGTGTTGAACTAGTCCACCCATGATTCTTGTGAAGGTTTTTGTGTGTCCCAATATCGCCAATACTCTTTGACCAGGTCATCGAACTCTGGGAGTTTGAGGAGCGATGTATTAAATTTGTAAAAGTTTGGACCCCGGGTCAGATGCTAGTGGAAGGAGATGCCCAAGGCTATCCCCCTATGGTCAAAGGATCGGCAAGGGCTGATGGCTTGAATCTTGGCCACTGTGACCAGGTTCGCCAGTGCCTGGGGAATGAGGAAGAAGTCAATGCGGGAGTTGGAGAGTCCCGCCTCCCCTCGCGAGCGCAGACATGTGTAGGCCCTTTTAGTCGGGTGGAGGAACCAGTAATATCGCACAGTTGTCTCTTTGAGATGAGTTGGGGAAGAGATATAATGTATGGTGTGAGCTCTCCTCCGTCAGGGAAGGAGGTGCATCATCTATCCATTCCTGGGTCCAGCGTGGTGTTAAAATCCCTTGCCCAGATGGTTGGGCAGTCAGTGGGCAGGACCTCGTGGAGAGTCTGAAAGAATTGGATGCGTTATACGGGGTCATTCGGCCCGTATACGCTTTCCAAGCATATCTCTTCTTCCCCAAGGGTTGCTTTGAGGTATACCCATCTTCCTTCTCGCCTGTCATAGTCTGATTGGATCGGGGACAAGCGGGACGAGGGTGGTAGCCATATGACCACCCCTGCTGAAGCCGTACCTACGACCGGGGTCATGAATGTTGTA
The DNA here is from genome assembly GCA_003427395.1 of Chara braunii. Classification (NCBI taxonomy): domain Eukaryota; kingdom Viridiplantae; phylum Streptophyta; class Charophyceae; order Charales; family Characeae; genus Chara; species Chara braunii. Next base: position 541,265 of record BFEA01000481.1, read on the forward strand.
TGTGGCCAGACCGCTCGGTGTTTGGCCTGGTGGGAAGCTGTGTCGGAGAGGTGGGTCTCTTTGATGCAGATGGCGCCTGGCCAGTTCGTTGTGTCCGGGTGTCTGATTTCATTCCAAATGGCCACAATTTTCTGGGCGTTGGGAGTTATCAACCCATTGACATTTAGGGACCTTATGTGCATGTCTGCCTGAGCCAATTTTTTTTCCCAGGCAGGAACGAGTCTGAGGGGTGGTGGCACATCTGGTGGAGGAGGGAGGAGGGAGGAGGCGGGGGGGGGGGGGGGGGGGGGGGGGGGGGGGGGGGGGGGGGTGGGATTCGTTGGTGAGGGGGGGGTATAGGTGCAATGGGGAGGACAGGCGTTTGCGGTGTAGATTGTGTAGGTGGGTCGGGGTGGCGGTCTCCTGCACATATTGTTTGTTGCTCCATTCAGATAAGAGTTAGTGGTTTATAGTATGTGGTGGCTCACAGTTTGTTAAGGAGCATGGGGTCATCCGACTTGTTTGTGGCATGGAGAAAACCATTTTCTAAAATAGCTTGGAGGAAAATATGGATCTGGGCTAATCTCCATGCCGGGTTGGATCTCAGCTTGGTTGTTGACAGGTCAACCAACTGTTCCTCAGCGGGCCATATAAGAGAGGAGGCCCCTTTCTGGGAGAGGTTATAGTCAAAGACAGTTGTGGCCACCGTGATGCCTTGCGGGAGTGGGTGGTTCTGAGGCAGGCACCCCCTGGGCCCCTGTATCTTTGTTCTCTGAGAGAAGGGTTGTGACCATTCTCACAGCCTCCGGTTTCCCATACTCCCTCTTCCATCCCTCGACCGTGAGCCCCACAAACTCGTTTTTAGAGCCTGCATGCTCATGATGCTCTATAGTAAAGTCTGTTAGGTGTCCCTTTGTGCGCAGGCTAAGCTACCATGCCCGGGAGTGAGGATCCCTCCTGATCGAAAGGAGTATCAGGCCCCGTAGGGTTCACTGTCCTTTGGCGCTTGGGTGGAGGCAGACGGCCTTATAAGGTCTCTAAATTTCCCTCTGGTGGTGGGCTTTATGAGGGGCTGCGGGGGTCCCTTCGAGGGGCCACAAATTTGGTGGTCACCTTTCATTTGGTTGTTTTCGAATCGTGGTCGCCCAGTCTGGTCCCGTGTTTGTGGTACAGTCTCAGCTACCGAGTCAGATTTTGATTGTGTGTCTTCCCCTTCTTCATCATCAGTATAACAGGCCTCCGAAGAGGAGGCGGAGGAGGAGTCCGAGTCGTAGTCTGAGATGAGGTTGATTGCCAAATTTGTGCCCAGTGTGCTGTCGACTTCCTAAAGCGGAGTTATGTGTAGTACAGTTCTGAGGAAGTGGGGTGGGATGCTGTCCTCCCACGACTGGGTTCTTGCAGCCAGCATATTGGCTCTGGTCTAATTGTAGCACCTTCGCCATCTCCTGAATGAGGACTTGTGGCCATGTCTGGCCATCCATTGAGAAGGCATCCTCTAATGACTGGGGCGCAAGGGCTGTAATTTCTTGTGTTCCTGCTTCCGGAGGTTGTACTGACCACAGTTTGTCAACTATTCTTTGGGTGATCTGAATGACCGATTTGGCCACACTCTCCCAATTGATCTCGCCCGGGTGTTCAAAAGAGTTGACCGTGTGCTGGAGGGCCTCATTTCTGATGACATACTTTCGGATCCTTTCCCAATGAGTGGGGGGGATACGATCGTGCAAAGAGATCGACTCCGGGGAGAGCATTTTCAGAAGAACCCAGTCCACCAGCTCTTTAAGTTGGGTCTTCACTCTTGTGTGGGAGACGGTGGGTCGTGTTTTTTTGTGACCCTTTCGTTTGGTCCATCTTGCTTCCTCGGGTGTTAACCCTTGGGGCTGTCTCTGGGTGTGCACCGCCTCTGTTGAGGGGGTAAGGGAGTCTCCCTGCTCGTCGTTCATCCCCTCAGGCACTTGTAGGGAATGCTGTTGCGCCGTTTCATCAACATCTTTGTGCAGGATGGTGTCCGCTTGATGATCAAGGGGTAGAGGCGGCTCTTCTTCGGCCACGGATAGCAGTTGTGCCTGTATATTCACTGCAAGCAGTTGTGCCTGTGTGTTGACTTGGCACATTAGTTGTTGTATGTGTCTAAAGGCTTCGTGGTTTTGGATTTGGAGTTGGGTCTGTGCTTGCATGTTGACGTGTTCCATGGCCAGCCACTGGGTGTGGGCCTGGGCATGTGCTTGGGCCTGGGCCTTTTCTTGTGCTAGTTGTTGGGCTTGAGCTTGTGCCCAAGCGTACACTAATACTTCCAGGCATTGTATGTGGGTCGTGGCTTCCAGCAACTCCCATTCCTTGTGCTGCGTCTGTAGCTGCAGGTGCAGCTGGGAACTGGTGTCCTGACTGTTTGGCTATGGGTGGGGGTATGGCTGTGTGTCCATTTCCAGTGTGTGTGGGGGACATCGTGGGCCCTGGTATGGATCATCGTTGTTGTCGAGAATTACATCCCCCTGGTGGTCCAACTGGAGCGGATCCGGCCGATGAGTTATCCCGCTGTGATCCTGTGTGTGAGGCGTCAATTCCTGCCGTGTCTGCGTCTGTGCAAAGACAGGTTCAATCAAAATTTGTTTTTCTGGAGTACCAAAAGCTTGCATTACATCATTATGGACATATAATCCTAAAGTGTGAAATCCTAAGAATAAACTAGCCCAACTTAAATGAGATATAATAGCTTCTTTATGTTCAAGCATTCTAGCTAAAACATTCTTTTTATTCTCTTCTGGATTGTAATCGCGTATAAAGAAAATAGTTGTATACTTTGTTGTTCCTCGTTCGCTCCTATCTGTTCTCCTGCCCGAGTCTGTCGTTCAGCTCGTTCTTTCTGTTCCGTTTTTCGTATTGTCCCTGCCGTTGTAGCATGGTGCGAGCGTCGGCCGCCGTTATATGCCATGCATATTGCTGGGCTACTGTGATTCCATGCAGTTCGTTACAGGGGTATTGTTGTGTGTGCTTCGCCTTCCTAGCCTGTTTTTTTAGGCTGGAGGAGGCTGGACCTCTGGATATTGGGCGAGAATCCTGGCGGCAAGAAGCTGTTCTGTATAGGGAGGGAGCGATTCGTCTTGTGGTGGCGACACGGGGGGTTCAGGAACTGTCCGGAGTTCCCTGTCTATGCGGAGGTCTTGACCATGTGGTTGGCCAGTCAGCTGTAAGGCCGGATCCAGTGCCAGCGGCTATTCCGTCGATAGGCCTGGCGGCCCAGAAGGCATTGGCTCGTTGTTATGTATCGGAATCTCCTTTAACTTGGTAAGCCAATATTCCACGTAGCCCGCCACAACTTTGACCGGCGCCCCTGTGTTTGGCTGGGTCTATTGTGTTGCAAAGGGCGGCGGAGGCCCTGTCATTACTGGTTGGAGCGGCTGGAGCTGATGTTGAGCCGGGGCACTTGGGAGGGACGCTTTTCGGGCTGGAGGCAGATCCAGTTCTGAGGTCCCTGGTTGGGGTTGTGAGTCAGCGGGCAGAGAGCCCTCTGTTCCCAGGTCTGTGGCACCCGGGACTACAGGAAGGAGCCGGCTTTGGGGGGTCTCCCGTCCCATCCAGTCTGCTGAGGCAGCGGGTAGAGAGCCMTCTGTTCTCATATATGTGACAACCGGCGCCGCAGGCTCCGGTGGGACCGTTACTAGGTCTGCCTTCCATGTGTGTTTTGCAGAATGCTGAACTGTGACTTTCGTCTGCTGTGGTTTTTCAGGTTTTACGGGTTTCTGTTGTCCATCGTGCTTGTTCTTTTGGCTTTGTTGGACCCTTGTGTTGTCCTGTAATCGTCTTGGGCCCGGGTCAGGCAGGGCTGTAGTGATAGGTGTCGGCTGCATAGTCAAATCTGTTGTCGATGTTTGTGGAGAGGCCAGTGGGTTCCCTTGTGGGCTGGTCCCTTGCGAGGCTGGGTGGTGCAGTTGGAGTGTGCCTCCCGTCCGTGAATTGCTTGCGATGTCTTTTTCATTCTGTTGTGCTCGAGCAGGGGGCAAGGTGGTTGTGCTCTTAGTCTGATCCATCGCGGGTTGTGTTGCGCTCGGGCCAGATGTCAGCTATTTGTTGTTGTAGCTGCCTTTCCCCACTGTCTCTTTCTGTTTCATCCTGGGTTCCGGTGTATGTACTGCCGTGCTCTGTCGTGTGGCTTTGGGGTCCCCATCTCCTTTCCAGAACCAAAACCCAGGCTGTTGAGATTCCCCTTCCCTGAACAGCCATCCTTTGAGGCCGGGCTCTTTCGGGAGCCATATGCCCTGTAATGTGCGGTGGGGGGTGATGAGTCCGGTCAGGGCTTTTCGAGGCAAGTTCGGGCAGGCAGCGTCGGTGCACAGATGTCCCCGCAGCTTGCATGCGTAGCACGATGGATTTTGTGAGTGGCTCAGGGGTACTGAGTATGTCTTGCCCTGATATGCATAGGTCCATTCGCCATTGAGAGGGAAGGGTTTTTTGGGATCCCAGTCCATGGCCACGAGCAATGAGTCATCCCTCTTTGATACGAATTAAGGGAGGTCATGGATGAAACCTTTCATCGGCGCGATCCTTTGCAGGTTTGCGAGGATCGCACCCTGGACATTGATAGGAGCGTACCTGAATTCGATCCAAAAGTTGCTTTTCAATAACAAGTCTCTCCTATCGTCAGATGTTAGGGGGGGCGGCGGGGACCACTCTCTGACTCGGATCGGTGTCGATTTGAAGGACAATTGCTTAAGATTGAGCAGTCTGACCCTGTCCACCGGATAGAGTGACAGTACCGTCGTTGTGGAAGGTCCTGCTGTTTCAACCAGAAAGTGGTCGTGCACATCCTTATCCGAGATTTTGAAAGTGCGCAGCCTTGTTCGTACCCATTTCAATTTTTCATTCATGTGGAGTAAACCGCTGTTTTCGCCGCCATGGCTGGAGCAGAAAACAGTGAGAGAGGGTACACAAACCCATCTTCTTCCTGAAACTTTTTTTCGGGGGGCACATGCAGTTTGTAGATGAAATGTGCTCGCAATGGGTGAATAGGGTCTAGTGAGAAAAGTTGTCGGCGTGAGATTGTCCCGGGGCTGTCAAGGCCGCCATCAATGTCGGTGACTGGGCAGGGCAGCCAGCCGGCGGTTGTGTAGTAGCGGCCTGGGGGGACGGTCTCACTACCCATTGCTGTGGTTGGGGGGACGCTGTTGGAATCGCTCTGATGGATTGTGATTTGGAGACAATGTCTTTAAAGGAGGGCTGGTCCTCCCCTGGGTTAATTTTTGCGTGGGTTCTCCCGTTGGTCCATGTTTCTCCCGGGGAACAGTTTTCCCTTTCATCTTGGGATTGATCACGGGGTTGTTGCCGCAGGGGTGATTTGTGCAGGTGTCCGCTGACCAGAGCCGCCCCTTCGGTGTGCCCCATCCATGGTGACGAGGCAGTGGCCATGATGTGGATCTGGGAGCCGCGGGGGTGGAGGGAACGGAGGGCTTTGGGGAGGGGCG